>CM049840.1:3461061-3636491 GCA_027422415.1 Schizothorax lantsangensis | reverse complement strand
TGAAAACATTCTTTTTGTCTAACATTTCATAATAAATTCAGACAAGCTCATTAATGACTCGTTTTTCATCAGTTTATTTTCATGAAATGGAATGGGTACAAAGGATTGTGGGTGAAGGTCGCGGAGGATACGTTCCATGCATCCTTCAAATTCAGCTGAATGAAGGATGCGAAACGAAGGCTGTCTTCCAAGGATCTTTCCGATTGAGATGGCCTTCAGCGACGATTGATGACGTGGCAGCCGAGATATGCAGACTTCATAGGATGCAGCCTTCCATTTGAGAAACACCCAATATCTGGGGCATTTACTTGAAATAACTTGGATCGGTTTGAAAAAAATTGGGTGATCAAAAATACTGGTACTTTGTGGTATTCAGATATTAATGGAATATTAATGGAACATGTTCATGGATAGTGTAAGAAATTATATCTGCGATCACTCCTGTGGACACCTGTATGTGAACAACTTCATGCATCTACTAAAATCCACTGCCACATAAAAGTAACTGTAAAAAATACATTACAGTTTTGATGTGAATTAATAAATGACATTCAAACATTTTATTCCACATTACTGCATTTATTAAGAGTGCACTTGTTCACGCTCACAATTACTGTATGTATACTGTAGTTCGGAATGACTGAAAGGTACTGTGTCCATTCTCAGCTGCTGAGACAGATTCTTGAGTCCAGACTGAAGACCACACTGGCCCCACACTTAAACAAGCTACTGTCCTGGAGAAACTCACAGCTTTGCAGCTCTGGAAAGACATCCTTTACACAAATAGGCTACAGAGAGAGAGAGAGGGGAAAATAATAATCATAACACAATATGATAATTGTGTTGTAATACAATATATGCTTTGAAATTGTAATCTTCGTTTGGAAGAAGCTGTGGTAGGATCAGAATAGTTTATGGTTTGTTTTGAAAAAGCTGACAGTTTTTTAAGACTGAACTTAGAGTATGAATAATATACGATGTCTAACATTTCGATTCAAGAGACACAAATAAGCTCCTGTAGCAATCTTACCTTGTTTTTGAGGAAGTTGCGTGGGAAATGTGTTTCTGGCAGGGCATTGATGTCTTTCAGTGGGTCGATGGGCTCTAGTTCTGGTTCTGACCTCCTGATCCCGGACAGGAGTCCTGAAGCTCTGCCCACGGAGTAGTAATTCGGTCTCGCTACTTGTTTGTACCAGGCGTCTACTGGACAACAAACTGCTTGTAAAGAAACGAGCAGAAGTATCAGTGTGAGTCTGTCAGATCTCTCCATAGCTGCTGATGTGTTGTTCCCTGAAGCTCTTCGAGCTCTGCTGTCTTCATCTGTTTGCAGACGTTTATATATCGAGATCCAGTGGTCATGATTCATTGCTCGGTGGGTAGATCATACAGGGCTCGCTTAGAGATGGACAGTTATGCTTTCTACATTTTAAAAGAACCAAGTAGGTTACTGTAGTAGAGCCAGGGTTATTATAGTTAACTAAAATTAAATTATGCAAAAATGCCGTTACTTGAAATAAATGTTTACTGAAACAAAAATATGAAAAATAAAAAAATATGAAAACCATTTTATTTAAGCTAGTTGACGAGGCAACAGTTCTCATTTTCATTTAGTTTAACTTGATATACAAATAAATAAAAATAAAATAAAAATTAAAGACATTTTAAAAATAAATGCTAAAAATACACAACACAATTACGAAAACTGTAGGCCTAACTAAAATTAAAATTAAAACAGAAAATATAAAAACAAAATCTATTTCAAAATAAACCTATAATAGGCTAGTATCCCGATGATAGCTACTAAAATAGCACAGTGTAGTAGAGCATAACCTTATTCATGCCAATTGATATCCCACTTATTTATCCCTCTTATTTATTCGAACTATCTACTCCTGGGTCATTCTTTATTTGTGGTGGCAAGTGGTGTCCCTCTACTTTACAACAGTTGAAATAAACTTTAAATACCAATAAATCATAAAATGTTTGCATGTTTGTATTCTGTAGGGTAAACACAATTTGTGCACTGTTAATAGTTACATTTTTGTTTTAAAATACATATTTAATTGCGTTTTAGAGATTGCATTTGTAACAAAATATGGATGTTCCTGCCATACCTTAGAGAGGTATCATGGAATGTAATTGCAACAATATAACATTTTTAACACAAATAAAGTGGTTATATTGTGAATATAGATTTTATTTAACATGTACAATATTATTAAATTGTTTAAAAAAAAATACACATTTTGTTATACTTAAGAAAAAAGTTGTGTCCCCCAAATTCATGTCTGTGGTGGTACAACAATGGATGTTTTAAGAAAAGGGAGAATGCCATTTGGGCTACCTCCTGTGTGTAAATGTCACTGCAGGTGCTGGTTGATCTGAGGGGTGCATGGGGAGTACATTCTTTCTTATTAATGTTCTTAAAGTTAGCTAAATTTCTGACAATTTCATGTGTCGCACTTTTTTAGTGTCTGTGGTGTTATGTTGACTAGAATTGCTGTCAGGTTACTATGAGAGTCTCATACAAAATTTGATCTTGTTAGATAGCCATTAATATAAATGTAAATGTCATCCAAAGATTAGATATAGCCTACTACTTCTGGCTTTTTGTGTAGGCTACATCCTGTGAACAAATAAACTTCTAAAAATGAAATTATCTCCTGTTAAATTTAATATTATTTAATTATTTATAAACCAGAAGGATAAACAATTCAGTATTCAAAATGGATTGGCATAAACGTTTAATTTGAATACTTTCTGCAAGAAAAATAAATAAATAAACAATGCATAAAAAGGCGCATGGATTCAGGCATATTTGAATCTTTCTCACATTACAGGTGTAGCAACGCCAACTGGTGGATAAATTTAACAGTGCACTTTGTCCGTATTAACAAAAAGTAAAATATTTAAGTGGTTAACATCTTGATGGTATTATGAACCAGTGTTTTGTCCACTGAATGATGTTGTTGTACAAAGTCAAATATACGAGGGATAAGTAGTACAGCTCATATATGTGCCCATATTTCTATATAATTTCGATATATGTGTAAATAGACTTTTTTCTTTTTCTTGGTATTAATATGAGCACTATGTTGTGGATTTGGCATTTCTTTTTATTCTATATATTTTAGTGGAAAAAACAGGCATTATGAAATACTTAATAAATACCTTTACATCACTGCCATTTTTTTTCCTTTTGAAGGGTACACCATAAAACTTTTTTTTTTTTTTTTTAGTTTTGCCGCCTTCTCTCTTCTTATCCTTGTTAGCATTTTACACAAATTACGTAAAATCTTCAGGTTGCCTAACACAGCCTCTGATGTACATAATATGTAAGTACTGAGCTTTTTAAGTACAATTATTATTTTGAGTCCTTTACTTAGTGCTAATTCTTGTATTTGAATTCCTCATCCCAGACTGCTAACCTTGAGGATGAGATAGCAGAACCTGACCTGAGAAGTCACACTCTACACACCGTTGCCATGAGTCAGTCAGTGGGTCAGCCATTTCACAAGCTCCAGGAATTGGATAAAGTCCATGCAAAATAGAGGAAACTGGTAAAAAAATTAAAAAAAATAACCTGCAATTGTTCATTGGCCACCAGTATCACCTATCGAAGCTCCACTATAACATTGCCATGTTTTCTCTTTTCTCAAATCTGTTTCTACACTCTTAGAAGAAAAGGTTCAAAAATGAACCTTTTGAGGTTCCTGGAGATTGCAACTGTGGGGGAACCTTAAAGGTTCATTTTTGAACCTTTTTGAAAAGGTTCTAATTGGAACCTTCACTTAAAGGTGCATTAATGACCCTCATGGGTTCCTTTTTTAACCTTTTTCTAGATAGCAATAACATTATTATTGTTATTGTTGTTATTATTATTATTATTATTATTATTATACATTACTAATCCAATTTCACTATATAGACAGAACACCATAATTGTCCATAAACTGTTTAATACATAAATATGTATTACAAACAAACCAACAAACACATAAATAAATAAACAATCAAACATAAATATGTATTACAAAATAAGCTATACTGTATATACTCTCTTTCCTTCTGGCTATTACAGAGAGAAAAAAAGTTGTCAGCCCTGCATTTAGCATTTTTCTGCATCAGCTGGTCATAATGTTTTATCTTATCTTCAGCTAAGACAAAACAGTAACAAACACGTCACTAACAACTAGTGTTATTGAACACTTTGCGCAATCATTCACAGTGTAGGGTGAAAAAAGAAAGAGTAATGTCTTCTCCAAAAGGAATCAGTCCAGTGCTACTTGTGAGTGTTTAGTGAAATTAGTTAATGTCTCTATTAATGTGTCTATGTGATTTGTAAAACGTAAAGAAAAAATTATTATAATAATAAAATAAATTAATAAATAAAAAATAAAGTTAATGGTTGGTCACCATGGTGGAAGTCACTGCTGCCCAAAAAACAAACAAATACGTTTGCAAAATAGCACTTGGATGTTCTGGAGAAATACTGGCAAAATATTACCGGTATATATATATATACATCACAGCTTTGGGTTGTTTTACTCCCTGAGGGTTTGGACAGCTTTCTATTATCGATTTAAAAATTAATTTCCAGGTTTATCAGAACATTTAGCTGTAAAATGTACAATAGCAACCCTAAATACAGGAGTAAATCAATGACAGGAAGATTCTAATCGTCTCATCTCCTGACTGATGTCAACTCACGAAAACGTTTTATACGGTTAGCGTTCCAACATGCCACCCGTGGTACATTTTGTGCTTAGTTACATTTTCAAGCAATGCTAAGGTGTTAATGAACAAAATCCAACATAGTATTTGATAATACACCAGTCTGTCATACGTCACTTCACAACTGGTGTTTTGTTCCTTGGGTGAACTGAGCTCCCAAGCACAACTCAACAGTGCTAAACATTTTGGAGTTGACCTGGTGATCTTTTCAAGTAAGTCCACTATCATAAATTTCACTGTAAGCCTTCTAAGAGAAGCACTGGCCCTGAAGGGGTCAAAGGAATGAAACGCTTCACATGACTCTAGAAGTCACATGAAAAAGCATGTACATACTACCTATCTGATAGATTGACTGTAGAAGACACACCTTTAAAGGGATCTCAATTTCTAGAGGAATTCCATCTGTAAAACGAGTTGTTTGGCTTATGAAGTAACAAGTGCTATGAAGTCAGATTTATAGTTAGTGACCACAGTTTGCAACAATGCAAATAAAATAGCTGCAAGCAGGGGGCAGAATGAGCATTCAGAGCAGTGAAGGCATCTTGTAAAAAAAAATCAGTTTATGGAAGAAGGGTCAAGATGGGGACATATGAATTAAAGAGCCTCAAGGCATGTGCTGACAGAAGAAATATGAATGTGTGATAATGATTTAGGCCTACTTTCATTTAGCTACATTAAGTGCCTTTATTGAGTTATTCTATTAATCACATAGCTTATATTCTGCTAAAGTTTGTATTATTGTACATTGTGTTATATTAGAAATTAATGTTATTTTAGTTCTTTGAATTCAGGAAGCTGAGGAATTCAGCAATCACCACAACAACTTTTAACCTTTCTGTGGTAAATGCTGATGCTGCGACACCTGTAAGCAGAACATGTTTGTGTCTTTAAAGAAGTAGGCTACAAAGAAACATATGCAGAATATTTCAGTCAGAATATATTTCATTGCAGAATATATTTCAAGGGTTTCTCCTATTTGAAAGTTTACTTATACTTTATACTTGTCAAATATGTGGAGAGAAAAAGAATAGTCTACATTTAATATGCTGTGACTAGAATTAAAAATAACCGAGGGCGTGGGGGGATATTTTCTAAAGGCCGTGTACAGTAAAACCCTTCTGAATAAACATTTATAAAATATTATGACATAAAATAACGATAAGCAAGAAACTGGCATTTTAGCAGACAATTTAATGCATATAAGTAGCCTACTTCCCATTGTGTTATTGGCTTGTAGTTTTGTATAAATGGATAAACGTGAAAATCACGCCCATTTTTCACGAAACGAAACTTCAGAGATCTCTGTTACGCTCCCTGCTGCTCTTCCTCCTCAGTAGCCACTTTCATGGTGTGTGGAGCAAACGAACGTGATCATATCTGACTGAGAGACTGACTGAGGGTCAAATACACGACGATATACCACGGTGACTGTGAAAACGCTTTCACACCTGCTCTAGGTAAGACGCACAGTCCTTTATAATGTGTGTCAGTTTAGCTTTAGCATGTCACATGAGGAAGAGACCAGACTGCGAGTTCGTCTTGACCGGGCATTAATATCGTATATCAGATCATCTATACAGCTAAAATAACAGTCGCACAGACTCTTCATTCTTTTAATAAGTAAACTTGTCTGAGCATAATTCTTGTTAGCTTGGTTGTCAGCGTCAGTATTGCGTAACTTAGTCGTGTTTGTTCGGGCTATTAGTTGTGCAATTTTACTGATAAAATATTGGCTTATTATGCACAGATCGTGAAGTTAAGTTGTCGATAGATGTGAGACGCATACGTTTTGTTTGTTTAATAGATTAGAGGATGGTTGTGAAATACAGGTTCGCCATTCAGACACGTCATAGCCTGCCGTTTTCAGTAATATCCTATAATGGTAAAAGAGCAGCTTATGTATATAATATATATTTATACGCATATACCCATATGCGCTTGGTGATTACAATCGTAATATCTATATTATTATTTTAGTTTCATTTTGTGGCGGGTTTCTTGGTCGCATTACTTTTAATTTACAGTGCGACAGCGGCCTCTATTGGAGAATTTGAACCGACTGAAAAAAATACACGAATTCGTATGTTTTTACATTTGCTATTTTATTAACTAATTTCTGTATTAATTTAGGTGAAATTTCTGTATTGATTGTTTGTTTATATTTGTATTAATGCATGTGTTATCTGTTCTTTTGATTATTTTTATGTCGCGAAAGAGTGGAATTTCCACAAAAGTCCTGAAAGACAGGCATTTACAGTGAATTCACCATAGTGAAGGAATGTACAGTAAAGTGGAGGAAAATTGGAGGGGCTTGTTGCTTTTATAAAATAGCATCAACATATAGTATAATAAAACACTGCAGTGTTCAATAAATTTTAATAATCACAACTATCAATTTTTCCACCACGTGATGAAGCTGTTGGCTGTTAAGGTTTGCCAAGCAACATGTAATAAAAAATCATAAGAAAGTTCAGGTCAGTGAATGTCAGGTATATGCATATCACAATGGCTTCCTGATGCAGAGTATAGAGCATTTGTAGAGAGTTTGTAGAATGCTTAGCCAAAGTTATTTAGAATAATGATAATGTAATGTTGAAAAAATTAACAGTGCAAAAAAAAGTTACAACAGAATAGAGTTATTAAAACCAACGTAAAATGAATAATAAAAAGATTGTGCATTATTTCAAGGTATTTATTTCATATCTAATATATTAATCCAAATTGTCCATGTGATTTTGACATAATTTTTGTGTGAATTTGTCCATTCAAACACAATACTTCAGAGAGCGCTTAATGCGCGCATTCTGAGGCGCGTGTTTGCGCGCATCTAATGAGCGCACGAACAAATCTTCTCACATGCGCGCGCGAGCTCTGGCTCTTATGTTTAAACTGGCAAAGCTTACATGAGTTTAGTTATCAACACAGATATCAACGTGTGCTGTTCAGGTGTCACCTGTGCGCGCGCGCTATCAGCTCCCGGGTGATGACAGAATAAATGACAGCTCATAATCCAGCATACGGAACTGGAATTGATCAAGAGTGAATGGGTTGTCCACTTTTTTTTTCATCGCTGTTATTGTAATGTACTGGGAAGCCAGAATGCGCATCCATTAACAGAAACATCCATTAGCCGATCCCTGTTTGTTTTACGTGTTATTTATAACAAACCATATTACACATGTGTTGTCAGATTTACCTTGAACCGCGGTCCTAGCGCGTGCCGATCCGATTTTTTTCCGCGAACCGTGCCACCACTAGTTCCAAGCCATTCTCAAATTCATAGAATTCATTTTTTGTCTTTCTTCATTTATGTTTCATTTATACATTACAACTTTTGACGGATTATTATTTTGTGTTAAATTAGAAAAATGCAGAATAGAAGCATTTTACCTAGTGACTTCTGGCATTTGAACTCAATTGTGTAAAGTAGGCATTTATTAGAGTGTGTCTTTATTTAAATGTGGATCTCTGCACTTAGATGAAGTGTGGGCTGTTGTCTTTCATTCACATGATTCCCACTGTTTACTAAATTCACTTTCTAGATGTGAACTGTGACTTATATGCAAATGGAAATTGAAAGCAATATGGAGTTTTTAGAATTCATGTGACCACTTGTGTGTTATCATTATATTGTGGAATAGTGGGTAAAACTCCTTACCTCATACTTGAACTCTTTGCAGACATTACCGAAGAATGAAGTGTCCTGAGTGCAGTCATGTGTCTTTGGAAAAGACACCAAACTTCTGCAGTCGGTGTGGCTGTAAGCTGACATCTCAGTCAAATGAGACCGCAGCAGGTGGGTTCTTGAGTCTTTATAGATCTTACAATTTGTGATTCTGTTGTTTGATTTGTTTGATTGTTATTGCATTTGTTTCTTACTATTATTTATCTTCTTACTTTGAATGCTTATTTATGCATATTTTTTATTCTTACATTTTTTACTTTTCTGTTAAGTTTAACTAAATAATAAAGACATGATTTAATAAAAAAGACATTTACTTTGACAGAACAATTTAGATAGGACATTTTATATGTACAGTATATAACATCTAACACTATATGCAGTATGCTGTACAGCTGTCTCAGTTTACTTATTTGTGGTCAGTAGTTTTTTCTCCATATAGTTATCTGTGTGGCATTCATTGTATATTGAATCAGTGGGCCGTTTCAGACACAACATACAGTCATGTGAAAAAGAAAACATCCTATTGAATTCCATGGTTTTCAATATCAGGACATAATAAAAAATAATCTGGTCCTAGGCAGGTCTTAAAATTTGTAAAATTAACCTCAGATGAACAAAAACGCATGACATATCACATCGTGTCATTATATAGCAAAAACAAAAGCCAATATGAAAATCAATGGGTGACAAACTAAGGACACCCTATGATTCAGTGGATTTAGATCCACTTTTAGGAGCAAAGACTTGAAGTAATCATTTTCTGTATGACTTTATCAGTCCCTCACATCGTTCTGGAGGAATTTTGGCCTTTTGTACATGCTGCATGCTATGTACAGTAAGACTCTCTCGGTCTCTTTGCGTTTTTGTGAGACAAAACGATGACGAGACATGCGCCTTTACACTAGAGTTTACGGTACGTCAAACACAGGTGCGCTGCGCATCCATTGAGATGAGTTGAAATGCAAACTTTAAATGGTTTTACAGACGGATGGCCTCACATTTGACTCTAGAATACTTTGGCATACAGAGAAGTTCATGGTCGACTCAATGACTGTGAGGTGCCCAGGTCCTGTGGCTATAAAACAAGCCCAAAATCATTATCATTTAACAGGTTAACTGAGGCCTGTAGAGTCTGAGGTCTAGTTCTTGGGTTGTCTGCAACTTATCAGAGTATTGTACAGTCACTCCTATGGAGTGAATTTCCTGGGACGCCCACTCCTGGGAAGATCAGTGTCTGTTTTTATTGTCTTCCACTTGAGAATAATCTTCCTCTCTGTGGAATAATAGACTTCAAATTGTTTGGAAATGGCCATATTACCCTTGTCAGATTGTCTAAGATCATTGCTGATGTCTTTCCTCTCTGGCATTGTGCTAACACTCTCTACATCTGAAGGATTCAGACTAGCAAACTGCTAAAACTTCTGCTTTTATAGAGGTGCTTACACTTGCTGATGATCAGTTAATCAAATGTATTTGATTAGCAGTGCCTATTAAGCCTATTGTCACCCATGGCTTTTCCATTTTGACCTTCAATAAATAATGACAGTGTGTGATGTGTCATGTTGTTGTTCAACTGAGGTTTTATATTCCAAATATTAAGACCAGCCAAGGACCAGATGATTTTTGTATTATTACCTGATATGGAAAACCATGGAATTCAGTAGGGCGTCCTTTCTTTCTCATATGACTGTATGTATGAATATATAAAAGTTCACACATTGCTTACATTGTCTGATGCACCTTATTAGTTCTTATTGGTAAAATGTCATGAGTTAACAGAGTTTCCCATCCTATTTTTCCACACAGCTATTACTGTATCAGATGTTTTTGAAGAAAGTCTCTTCTCTTAGTACTGATGCTTAAAATTGACAACAAATGCATGTTTTGTTGGCCTTATTGGGCGTGTCAAGTTATTCCAAATTTGTCTTTGTATCTTTGTAATCGGCATCAAATTTTAATAATTTTCCTCACCTCCAGACACCTTTAGACAGCCTATAAGTAATCTTGTAGGGTTACATGAAATGATTTCTCAGCATTTTTTGAACACCGAGCAGTTGCAAAGGTGATATTACAACAATATTAACAATGGTATATATTACACACAATATTGTCTGATTTTGCTAAATTGTGTAAATGAAAATATTACCTATAAAGCCATAGAAGAACTGTTGTGCATCTCCTAACAAAACACAATAGGTGTTTGACTTGAAGCAGCACTGCACAGGCTGTTCTGTGCATGACTTCAAAGTACCGCGAGAGCGATGAAGTCAAATAAATCTTGCTGGTTTGCTTTTTTGTTAAAGTAGTGTTAGTGTTGCTGTTGTAACGTTACAGGTAGACTTGTGTTGCTGGGTTTTAAACAGGTTTGATTTTTTTCTTTCTTATCAGTCTGAGTTTACAACAATTTCCCTGTGCACTCAGTTCACAATGTCAGAGCTGTTAAATAAAGCATTTTTTTTGGTCAACTCACTTGTTTTTATTTCTGTAGGTTTTTTAACATTCTAAAAGCTCTTAATTCCAAAGAGGAATACTAGAAGCTAGCCAGTGTATTCAGTAGGTTTAATGTTATTGTAAGATGCTTCAGAGGCATAAGGTATTGCAAGTATTACATACAACAATAATAAAACGGGAAGATAAAAAAGGATTTTTTTAAAAAAAAGTAGTTTTGCTACTTATGTACTTTTAATAGCAAGCACCTCTCTGTTCTTTTACTTAAAGTGCATATTGCAGGTTACATTTTTTTTTCAAATGAATATATAACCTTGTATGAAAATACCATATGAACCGTTAATGCAGGATATGAAAATGTTTTACAAGACGTGAGGGGACAAATTTAGAAGAAAAAGTGACTCTTTCCTTGACAGTTCTCAAAAAACGTTTTTTTTCAACATCGCATCATATTACGTCACAAGAGGGAGTCGTGTGCCGCGCTCTGTTGGTATTCAGTGGGAGCGGGCGTGAGTTAGTGTGTTTTCGGTAGTTATTATTTCAATTTATCATCATCATGGTAAATTATTGTGATTGTGGAGGTTGCACAAATTCCAGCCTGTCAGGACATCGAGTCCACAGGTTTCCTGACAAGAAATAGGATGGTATCTTCCGGGCCTCGGTGCGTTTGTGCAGGTGAAGAGACGGGACTTCACTAATGCATCTGCTTCGAGAAACATGGTGGTGTGTAATTTAGCGATCACTTTACACCGGAGGATTATCATCCCAGCGATATGATGCAGTTCAACATGGGATACCGAAGCAAGAAGCGAGTGAGACGCCGAGCTGGTGCGGTTCCTTCTGTGCACACAGCAGCTTCATCGGGTCCCGGTCAGCCTGTGGTTCGGCCGCTGGCGGGAGACATGATGCTCACGGATCCGTCAGAGATGCTGCTCTACGAAAATATCAACTGTGCACCGTAAGTCTTGTTTTTTAACATTTGCTAACTACCAAATCAGGGAACATAATTATTTAAATAATGAGACACAACGAGATGTATATAAGTTGTTGTAAAGCCCCACAGCTAGTTTGTAAGCATTAGCAATATCGTTATATATTTTTAAAACCGTGTAAAAACGTTACCATATGAGAAGGCATAGCTGGTAAGTTAACCTCAGTTTGCTAATATTATAATCAAGTCTAGTGACATTGTTTGCACAGCTAATTGGTAATTTTTTTGTCATGTGGTGTGTTTATAAGGCTTTGGAAGATGGGAGTGTGAAGATCTGAAGCAGTGGAGGCCAGCTGTTATGAACCACCTCTACTGGACTGCAGCTTCCACTCCTAATGGAGATACAGATGTGATGGAGGCCAAGTGGAAAAGCATGGTCAGCAGTGAATGTGATCTAAACTTGTGTTTGCTTCTCCCAGCATATGCGTCAGTCTGAGAGAGGAATACTGCAGGTCACCACAGGCTCCACGAGAACGCATCACCGTCTTGTCTTCCACTACACCTGCTGCCCTTTCCAGATCCCTCCAGAGGATCAACAAGATGAGGCTGTTGGCGTGTATCTAGCACAGCATTCACGATTTAAAGGGGACCTATTATGCTCTTTTACAAAGTCTTGATTTTGTTTTGGGGGTGTACTAGAACATGCTCTCATGCTTGGTGGTTCGAAAATCGCATTATTTTTCACATAATTTACATTATTACAATACCTCTCTCCCCAGCCTGACACAAACGGCTCGATTAGTTCCGGGTTTGATGAAGGTCCGCCTTCCGAAAAACTAAATGTGTTGTGATTGGTTAGCTGTCCCAGTGCGTTGTGATTGGCGAACAGCTTAGACGGTGTTTCAGTATTGCCCCGCCCCTTGCCAAAACAGCAAGTTCGTCAATATTGCTATATCAATTCGGACATCGAGAATATTGAACAAGAGGATTGCGCAGAACCTTTGCATGCACGGATATTGCAAGACATATTAAAGTGGTAATGTTATTGTTGTTGTTGTTGTTTTTTTGGCTAAATCACGTTTTAGATAGGATGTCAACAACAGCTTAAAAATAACTGCATTGACTATGTACAGATAAGTGCAATGGTAATATGTATTATGTTTATTGTTCTGTAATTCTAACATTATAACATGAATTGCACTGAAACTGTTATAAAGTTGAAATTATTTATACCATAGTCCCACAAACTACACCATTTGTGGCGGCATATATATATATGCAAATTAATTCTCTGCCAGCGGGAGGCGCTGTTGGAGCGGGAGAGCTCAATGTTTCCCCGGTAACGCTGTAACGTTACACAAAACAGAGCTCCTCTCACAAAAGCTGCTTTATCAGACATTATATGCAAGATGAAATGAAAATGACATCCAAAATTTTCTGAAAACAGTTGGTTTCCATCAGAAATACAGTGATATAAAAACACCCGCACTGGGCTTCGATTTTGAAACGTGCAGCGCTCAACCAAGCATTCTCCCCACCCCCCAACCATTCAAATTTCCGTAGGCGGGATTTACAATTTGTGATGTCACAAATACGGGAAAACAACTTTGTAGTCCAAACGAGTTGTAGTTCTTGAAAAGGGATTTTTTAAAAACAAAATATTTGAGATTTGTAACTTTGTAGATCGTTTTATGCCCAAACATACACACTACACACTGGCTAAAATTCAAAAAGTGAAAAAGCATAATGGGACCCCTTTAACACACGTTAACAACACATTAGTGTGATACCCAGACTGAAAGATTGTTAAATGTTTTTATATGGGTCAGATGGTAAATTTTTCTTTCGGTAGTATATGTTTGGTGCATCTATATTTGTAAATTAACAGTTGCAATGTTGTGTTTTGAGTTGGGTATTAACAGTGCTATGAAATAATATTTGTTATGATTTAGTGCTGTATAAATAAAACTGAATTGAATTAACCATACATGCAGATCTGCTTGATGTATATCTAATGTAATCTTCATAAACAAGTTTTTATACAGTAAGACAATTTGTGATTGTGATTTTTTTTATTGTCACCAAAATGGGGCCATTTAAAACCTTAATAAAGTCCTCCTTCTTCTGTAAATTGTCTTCTAATGGCTGTTCAACACATGCAGGTAAAGGCTGCCCAGAATAGCATAGGCCCAGTGTGCAACTTGTCTGTATGCTGTCAATATTGATTGTCTTATACCAATGGCATCAAAAAGTGTACCTTACCGGTAGTTGTGACCTACCTAAATATAGGCAACTTGTAATTGAAAAAAATTAATTATTCAGATAGTTTTAATATTTAAATCTTTAATTTATTATGTATTTATACATACAAGTATTTAGCTCAGAGTAATAAATGATCTCTGCCCTAAACACACTCATGACTGCTGGCCTGGAGAGGTCTATGCTCCTGTCTGAAGTGCATATAGGCTATCTGTAGCACATATGGGTTCAGACAGCAAGCCTCAAAGCCTGGGTGCAGAGTCAAACACTGCACATCAAGTGTGGGGGTCACATTCTCCACTAAGGCCTGGTATGCATCCAACTCCCTGCAGCACTGACTTTCCTCAGCTGTGACCATGGCCTCGCATTTACCACACAAACACTTAATGAAACAAAAACGTGTTTATCTCTCTCCTGCGTTGATGAGAAACCGCTATATCACGTAACGTTAGTGTCAGATATTAACGAGTGTGACGTGCCTGATCAACGCTTATTAGTTTCTGTTACTGGTAAGTATAAATACTCATAGATGACCAATACTAGCTTTGCTATTGCCTGATTACATATCGTTAGCTAACGTGTGTATATCTGTAAGCTAACACTGGTCTCTCACCAAGACACCTGCCCTGTTCTCCACTGGTTCTCCTCGCAGCACAACTCAATTTGTCTCCTCTGACCATTGTTCTGTCTAATCCTGGCCTGTCCCTGCTCTCTTGGCTGCATAGCAGGCTCATAACTGTATCTGTGGTCCATCATACGAGTGTAAATAAACATTTAAAATTTTCTCAGCGTCCGAACTGTCATTGCGATCCATTGTTTTCCTATGGTTAAAATGGACCACTCTCCCTCTCGTTACGTCACTTCCGGTTTTGGCGGTTTTCAGATGCGGAAGTAAAATTATCTCACAAAAACGACTCCAGAAGCCTTAATAGCATAGTTTAAAGTATATTTTAAAGAAAATCTAGTTCCTACATTATTTTTCTATACATCGACTTACTGGAGTCTCTAACCTGGAATATGCCCTTTAAGTAAAAATGTCTTGATAACTTTCACTTGTAATGGAGTAGTTTTTGACCAGCAGTATCTGTACTTTCACTGAAATAATAGTTGTGTACTTTGTCCACCTCTGGGAGTTATAGATTACTTTTACGTCCTTTTTGTTGAATGTTCTTTGTCAAATTTTTAGAAATGTGCTAAAAATTGCAAAACGTTTGGATGTAAAAGCAACAAAACTTATCATTCAATCAATTCCAGGTGAAAAGAATCCGCCCCACCCTACATGTTTTCTTATTGATTATACAGTTCCACTTACTTCACATTACAGAACCAAAATCAGCTGGGAATGACATTCCTTAGCAATATTGATATGCCAGATATTTACTTAATGGAATGGCATTGCGCACAGTGAGTCCTAAATGTAGGATCTGAAACCAGAATTAGGTGCAGAGTGAAAAAGCTTTTATAAGAGTGTGACAAAGTTCGTGTGAAGGAAGGAAGAGGGCAGGGTCTGCTTACGGAGACTCGTGCTATTTATTCAAAGAAAAAAAGAATCATAACACAACGTCGCGCTCTCTGTGCTTCCAAACAGTCTTCACTCTCCTAATTACTCAGTTCCTTGGATCTCTCTGGCTTTCAGCCGCTGTCCACGCACGAGCTCTCCGTCCCATCTCTCTTTCCTGCATGTTCTCCAGACACTCTCTTTTATCCGGTCTCTCCATGCTCATCACTGCAATCAGACACAGGTGTTATCACTTTGCACTTGACCCACTTACTCACCGCTCGTCTCCCAAGCCTCTCTCCCACTGCAGATCCCGCTGAACCAAGCCCCCCATGCCACATACCCCCACTGCCTGACTCGGGTGATCCGCGCGTTGGTATCTTTCATGCGGTGGAGCCACTGCAGGTGCGCGTGGTCCGAACAGAGAGTGAATTCTCGTCCCAGGGGATTCAACGGCCCACCGGATTGCCAAGCACTCCTTTTCAATGGTGCTGTACATCGTCTGTCTCTTAGAGAGCTTCCGACTGATGTACAGCACCGGCCGCTCCTCTCCCTCTATCTCCTGGGACAGGACGGCTCCAAGCCCCCTGTCCGACGCATCCATCTACAGCAAGAAAGGGAGAGAAAAATCATGAGAGTGTAATAGCGGCCCGCCACACAGAGCAGCCTTTACCTGGGTGAAAGCCTGCTGACACAGCTCCGTCCACTGGACCTCCTTTTTAGTGAGGTCAGTCAGTGGGCTGGTGAGGTCCGAATAATTAGGAATAAACCTTCTATAATATCCCGCCAGCCCCAGGAACTGCCTCACCTCCTTTTTGGTCTTAGGTCGCGGACAGGTCGCAATTGCCGACGTCTTATTAATTTGGGTACGCACCTGTCCATGACCCAACTGGAAACCCAGATACCTGACCTCCACGCATCCATCTGCACACTTTTTCGGGTTAGCCGTTAGCCCGGCACCCCTCAGCGCTTGCAGGACAGCCTGCAAATGCGCCATATGACGCTGCCAATCCTGACTGTAGATGATGATATCATCCTGCCCATACAGCGGCATAGGCAGTATGCGGACGGAGGATTCTGTCCATGAGATGCTGAAAAGTGGCTGGAGCCCCGAATAAGCCGAAAGGAAGCGTAACAAATTGGTGCAATCCAAACGGCGTTGTGAAGGCTGTCTTTTCTTTGGATAAGGGGATCTTATCCCTTTGGTTAAGTCTAGTGTCGAATAAAAATGAGCTGTACCCAGCCGATCAAGCACTTCGTCAAGCATTGGATAGGCGTCGAATTTCGACACCGCATTCACCTTGCGATAATCCACCCAGAAACCAACAGAGCTGTCCGTTTTAGGTACCAAAACTATCGGGCTCGCCCAATCACTGTGGGATTCTTCTACATTTATGCATTTACATTTATGCATTTAGCAGACACTTTTATCCAAAGCGACTTACAGTGCATTCAGGCTATAAATTTTTTTTATCAGTATGTGTGTTCCCTGGGAATTGAACCCACAACCTTTTGCGCTGCTAACCCAATGCTCTACCACTGAGCCACAGGTACACGACCCACTTACTTCTTCTATTACTCCCATTTCTAACATCGCTTCCAATTCTGACTGAACCACTTTCTTTTTGTGTTCAGGCAAACGATATGGCTGGCTGCGCACAACCACACCTGGCTCCGTCTCAATATGGTGCTGTATGGGATTGGTTCGACCGGGCAGGGGCGAGAACACGTCTGCAAACTCAGCTTGCAATTTTGCTACATCAGTGATCTGGGAGGGCGAGAGGTGATCTCCCCCTTGGGCCAGAGCGAGTGATTGGACTTTATGGTTCACTTCTGGCCTGAGATCTTCCTCTCCACTCACTGCCATCGCCAGCATCACTGGTTCCACCTCGCTCCATTTTTTTAAGGAGGTTGAGATGGTATATTTGACGTGCCCTGCTCTTGTCTGTTCGAGTCACCTCATAATTGAGATCCCCCACTCGCCGTGTGACCTCAAAGGGTCCTTGCCACTTGGCGAGTAATTTAGAGCTAGAAGTTGGGAGCAATACATGCACTTTATCTCCTGGTGCAAAATCGCGTAATCTGGTTCCCCGATTGTACAGCCGGCTCTGTTTGTCCTGGGCCTGTAACAAATTCTCCATAGAGAGCCGCCCCAAGGTGTGGAGTTTTGTTCTCAGGTCCAGCACATACTGAATTTTGTTTTTGCTATCCGAAGGTCCCTCCTCCCAAGCCTCCCTCAGGATGTCCAAAACCCCCCGGGGCTGGCGTCCGTAAAGAAGCTCAAAGGGGAAAAACCCCGTGGAGGCTTGCGGGACCTCGCGCACAGCGAACAAAAAGGGTTCCAATTTTTGGCATCTTCGTGAACGAACTTTCGAATCATGGTTTTCAAAGTGCGATTACATCGTTCCACCAGGCTGTCCGTTTGGGGGTGATAGATGCTAGTGCGAACCGATATAATGCCAAATAATTCGTAAAGCTTGCGTATCGTACGTGACATAAACGCCGTGCCTTGATCAGTGAGAATCTCTTTCGGGGATACCCACTCAGGAGATTATACGAAACAGGGCATCCGCCACACTTTTCGCGGAAATGTTGCGGAGTGCCACTGCCTCAGGGTATCGCGTTGCATAAACCACTAGGACTAATGCAAAGCAATGCCCTCGTGCTGACCATTCCAATTCAATAGTTATTCAAAAGACATACACAATGAGCAGTGTTGGGCAGTAACGCATTACTTAGTAACGCGTTACTGTAATTTGATTACTTTTTTAGTAACGGAGTAATTTAACGCGTTATAATTTTCAAAATAGTAGAGTATAGTTACAAGCCGAGGTCTCTATACGTTACTGTCGCGCTGCATTACTGACAGAATGCAGTGTTTTAATCTAGATTGTAAAAAGGGTGTAGCACTGTCGAGTCCAGTGTCAATGCATTAGAGACCTGCACTCCCGCGAGACCTGATGCAACAGAGTGCGGCGCGGGACAAGATGGGCGAGTGCTGGTGTGGCCGGGTAGACACTCGTGTGTGTCAAGTCAAGTCAAGTCAAGTCACCTTTATTTATATAGCGCTTTTAACAATACAGATTGTGTCAAAGCACTTAACAGTATCAAGTTGGAGGATAGAGTGTCAGTAATGTATAATAATAAGATTAAACGCTCAATTTTCAGTTAAGGGCATTTCATTATTGAATTCGGAGATGTCATTGTCTAGCTCAGTATAGTTTAAATAGTATCTGTGAAATCCAATTGACGATAATCGCTAGAAATTAAGTGTCCCCAACTGAGCAAGCCAGAGGCGACAGTGGCAAGGAACCAAAACTCCCTCTGTGACAGAATGGAGAAAAAAAAAACCTTGGGAGAAATCAGGCTCAGTCGGGGGGCCAGTTCTTCTCTGGCCAGGATATTATTGTTTATTTATTGTTTACTTATTGTTTTAATTAAAATTTTAAATGTTATAAATGTATTCTATTTCTATTTTTATATTGTTGCAATTTCCAACAATAGTATAGTATTAGGTATTAGTATTATGTAGTTAGGTATTTTATTATTATACTTTTAGTTATTTGTTTTATTTTTATTTTTATTGTATTTTAATCGAGGTCTTCACTGGGGATATGTCTCTGGGGCTCATCGCTGACGATCAGGGCCGCAGATGACATCTTCTGGCTCCGATCCATCATCTGATCCGGACACGGACTGAGAAACAGAATAAGAAAGAAACAAATATTAGCGTAGATGCCAATCTTCTTATGATGTAACGAGTACATCATGTGTTATGGGGAGTGTTCCCGGTTCCGGTTGATCTAATAAATGCGGCCTAACAATCCTTTAACAGATTTGAATAATAGAAGTGTAGTAGTGTGTTATGTGTACACCAGGTTAAAGAGATGGGTCTTTAATCTAGATTTAAACTGACAGAGTGTGTCTGCCTCCCGAACAGTGTTAGGTAGATTGTTCCAGAGTTTGGGAGCTAAATAGGAAAAGGATCTGCCGCCCGCAGTCGATTTTGATATTCTAGGTATTATCAAATGACCAGAGTTTTGAGAACGCAGCGGACGTGGAGGAATATAGTGTGATAGGAGCTCGCTCAAGTACTGAGGAGCTAAGCCATTCAGGGCTTTATAAGTCATTAACAAGATTTTAAAATCTATACGATGTTTGGTAGGGAGCCAGTGCAGTGTTGACAGAACCGGGCTAATATGGTCATACTTCCTGTGTTCCTGTGGCTCAGTGGTAGAGCTTTGCGGTGGCAGCACTGCAAAAGGTTATGGGTTCGATTCCCAGGGAACACACATAGTGATAAAACATGTATATCCTGAATGCACTGTAAGTCGCTTTGGATAAAAGCATCTGCTAAATGCATAAATGTAAATGTAAATGTACTTCCTTGTTCTAGTAAGAACTCTAGATTTTGGACCAACTGTAGTTTGTTGATCAAGCGTGCAGAACAACCACCCAGTAAAGCATTACAATAGTCTAACCTTGAGGTCATAAACGCATGAATTAGCATTTCTGCATTTGACGTTGAGAGCATAAGTCGCAATTTAGATGTTTTTGAGATGGAAGAACGCAGTTTTACAGATGCTAGAAACATGGCTTTCAAAAGAAAGATTGCTATCAAACAGCACACCTAGGTTCCTGACTGATGAAGAAGAATTGACAGAGCAGCCGTCAAGTGTTAGGTAGTGTTCTAAGTTATTACATGTGGGGATAATTAACACCTCTGTTTTTTCAGAATTTAGCAGTAAGAAATTACTCGTCATCCAGTTTTTTATATCGACTTTCTGTTAGTTTCTCAATTTGGTGTGTTTCAACGGGCCGTGAAGAAATATAGAGCTGAGTATCATCAGCATAACAGTGAAAGCTAACACCATGTTTCCTGATAATATCTCTCAAGGGTAACATGTAAAGTGTGAAAAGTAATGGCCCTAGTACTGAGCCTTCAGGTACTCCATACTGCTCTTGTGATCGATATGATACCTCTTCATTCACTGCTACGAACTGATGGCGGTCAGATAAGTACGATTTGAACCATGCTAAGGCACTTCCACTAATGCCAACAAAGTTTTCTAGTCTATTTAAAAGAATGTTGTGGTCGATGGTGTCGAACGCAGCGCTAAGATCCAGTAGAACTAATGAAGAGATACAACCAAGATCAGATGATAGAAGCAGATCATTTGTAACTCTAATGAGAGCAGTCTCAGCACTATGATACGGTCTAAATCCTTACTGGAATTCCTCACAGATACCATTTTTCTCTAAGAAGGAATATAATTGTGAGGATATTACCTTTTCTAGTATCTTTGACAGAAAAGGGAGATTTGAGATCGGTCTGTAATTAACTAGATCTTTGGGGTCAAGTTGTGGTTTTTTTAATGAGAGGCTTAATAACAGCCAATTTGAAGGTTTTGGGGACATATGAATTAATGAATTAATAATAGCCAAAAGAGGATCTATGACTTCTGGAAGCAGCTCTTTTAGTTGTTTAGATGGAATAGGGTCTAACATAAAAGTTGTTGGTTTAGATGATTTAACAAGTTTATACAATTCTTCCTCTCCTATAGTAGAGAATGAGTGGAATTGTTCCTCAGGGGATCTATAATGCATATATCTGAATATCTGATGCGATACTGTAGCTGACGGCTGCATGGTTACAATTTTATCTCTGATAGTATCGATCTTGGAAGTAAAGTGGTTCATAAAATCATTACTGCTGTGCTCTTGGGAAATAACAACACCTGTTGATGCTTTATTTTTCGTTAATTTAGTGACCGTATTGAATAAATACTAGGGGTTATGTTTGTTTTCTTCTAGAAGAGACGAAAAGTAATCGGATCTAGCAGTTTTTAATGCTTTTCTGTAGGATAGGATACTTTCCCGCCAAGCTATACGAAATACCTCTAGTTTTGTTTTCCTCCAGCTGCGCTCCATTTTCCAGGCTGCTCTCTTTAGGGTGCGAGTGTGCTCATTATACCACGGTGTTGGACTCTTTTCCTTAATCTTCCTTAAGCATAAAAGTAGCAACCGTATCTAAAGTGCTAGAAAAGAGAGAGTCCATAGTTTCTGTTACATCATCAAGTTGTTCTGAGCTGTTGGATATGCTGAGGAATTGAGATAAATCAGGAAGATTACTTACAAAGCAGTCTTTTGTGGTAGAAGTGATGGTTCTACCATATTTGTAAGAAGGAATTGAATTTATAGCTTTAACTATATGGAGTTTACACAAGACTAGATAATGATCTGATATATCATCGCTTTGCTGCAGAATTTCAACACCACTAACATCAATTCCATGTGACAGTATTAAATCTAGAGTATGATTTCGACTATGAGTAGGTCCTGAAACGTGTTGTCTAACCCCAATAGAGTTCAGAATGTCTATGAATGCTGATCCTAATGCATCTTTTTCATTATCAACGTGGATATTAAAATCACCCACAATTAGGACTTTATCTGCAGCCAGCACTAACTGCAAATTCTTTAATAAAGTCTGTATGGTGGCCTGTATACAGTAGCCAGTACAAACATCACGGGGGATTTATCATTAATACTTTTTTCTCTAGATAATGTTATATGAAGCACCATTACTTCAAAGGAGTTATACTTAAAGCCGGTCTTCTGAGAAATACTGAGAATATTGTTATAAATTGTAGCAACACCTCCCCCTTTACTTTTTGGATGCGGCTCATTTTTGTATCAGTAATCTTGGGGGGTAGACTCGTTTAAAATAATGTATTCATCTAGTTTTAGCCATGTTTCTGTCAAACAGAGCAAATCTAGGTTATGATCATTAATCAGATCATTTACAAAAAGTGCTTTTGTAGAAAGGGACCTGATATTCAGTAAGCCAAGTTTTATCAATTGTTTCTGTGTATTGTAAACATTTTTTATTTGTTGAACATCAGTTAAATGGTTACGCATAAATTGGTTTTGACGTCTTCTGTATTTTCTAGTTCGGGGAACAGACACAGTCTCTATAGTGTGATATCTAGGTGAAGGAGTCTCTATGTGCTGAGAATTAACTGACTTCTGTGACGTGAGGCGGATAACAGACGGTCGGTTTAGCCAGTCTTTCTGCTTCCTGACCTGGGCCCCAATTAGTCAAGTATGAACTCTAAGACTATGTGCCATATTTCTAGAGAGAAGATGCGGGAGAATAAAATGATTCAGGGGACTCCCGCAAAATAGAAATATCTAAACATAAAATATCTAAAACAAGTAAATTGTTATTCACCTATTGCACAAAAACAACAAGAACTAATATATATATAAAAAAAGATTAACAGGCGCAAGCGTAGGCAGAGTTTCTGTTTAGGCTATAACGTATGTTTGCTACGTTGAGCAATGTTGATTTCTGGAACGCAATGGCCAGTCAAGAGTGCAGTGCTGAAATTTGCGTGCTCACAAATCCTCTCATTATAACACACGAATTGTAGACATTATGAAAGATTCGTTATGCATATATTCATTGTGTTATAACAGAGCTTTGTGAGATTGCGATGAACTGAGATGTCATCTTTGTAGAGATTATAAACGCAGCGCTGTTTGCTGGCATTCTGCCATGCCAAACCATGTACGTAGCAGCCTATGCTTGCTTTAGTTAAAAATAACAGTGTTCTGTGAATGTTGATGCTTAAATAACAAATTTATTGGGAGCGTTTATGCTGGGATTTCATGTAAATTTCATGGATGTAGCCACAGAAAAAAGTAACGTAACTAGTAATGTAACAAATTACTTTTGAAATAATGTAATCAGAACAGTAACGCGATGACTTTTAAAAGGAGTAATCAGTAACCAGTAATTTTAATTACATTTTCAGAGTAACTTGCCCAACACTGACAATCAATGATTAGGACATGATAGTAAAATGTGTGGGTTACATACATAATATGGAGTTATGCATAGAAATGATTAGTTGCTCATAAGCCCTTTTAGCATAATTTTTTAGGTGTATATATACCAGGGTTCCTCAAATCTTTCCCTGGAGGTCCAATCTGCTGCAGAGTTTAGCTCCAACCCTGATCAAACTCGCCTACCTGTGATTTTCTAATGATCTTGAAGACTCTGATTAGCATGCTCAGGTGTGTTTGATTAGGGGTAGAGCTAAACTCTGCAGGAATGGTCCAGATTTGAAGATCTCTGATATATACATTGTAAAGGCAATTTCTGTCCCATTCTATGAACGTGACGGCATGTTCTGTAAAGACCACAGGTCAAAAGGGTTTAGAAGGAATCTCAGTCTGGTCTTTGTCTGCTAGTTGGGGGAAGTCAATCTGAGGAAGTCTTTTAGCTCTTGATTTCTATCATGGATTTACATGTGATGGTCATGCTGTGCATCTCTTTGACCATTAATCTTGGTTACTTGCCCTAAATTTGACAAACTTCTGTTGTACATTGGTTTCGTAAATGAGGCCCAGTGTGTGTCTGCTGTGTGACCTTTGTTTTTTGTTTATCAGACAAGCCACAAGACAAGTCTCCAACATCCTCAAACATTCCACACAGTACCGACGCAGAAATTACTGATATCAGCCATAAATCAGAAGCATTGGATAACCAGATTGCCAGTGTATCTCCAAAACGACCAAATGAGGATATAAACCTTAATCCAAAGAAAAAGGTGCTGAACATGAATATCAGTTTTAACATTTAAGTTTAACATTTAACATTTGTATTTATTTATTTATTTATTTTTTATATTTCTTATTATGAAATTCTATTGTTGGTGATTCATAATGCAGATTTTTATTCATGCTGCTTCTACAGAAAAGAAAGAAAAAGAAGAAAAAAGCAGGTGTTGTAGAGGGGCCTTCCTCTCTGACCTCTGATCTCTCTGATAAATCTCTGGATGATAAAGAGAAGAAAATGGAGGAAGACCAATCTTCTGACAGTGATGGCTCTTACTGCACTGTAGATGACATGCCTAAGCCGGCTGAATCATCCTCTCATCTGAGCCCACCAGAGAATGAATCCACTGGGCCAAAACCACTCAACACAACTTTACACCATGCTGGTGTAGATCAGTCTGTTGAGCAGGCGAATAGCGAGGAGAGTTGTGTAACATCCAGAATGTCAAAAAAATCTCAGCCTAATTCGACACAAGAGCCGATCAGCACCAGCACTGCCAGTGATTCTCCAGCAGTGGGAGCAAATCAGACAACTGAAAAAAACAAAACTAAATCCAAGAATAAGGGTCAAAAAAGCATGTCCACAAGAGCTCAGACAACTCTAGAACAGAATGCTAATGTGGACCAGAACGCAAACATAAAGAGCAGCACAGGCGATCAAATGGAAACAGATCGGCAGGACGTGGAACCACTGAAGAATCACAGTTCCAGTGGTGATTCGATGATGAAGGTTGAGCTCAGTGAAAAGCAAAAGTCTGCTCACGCTAACCAGATGAATCCAGAATCCAAAAAAGTCAAAGAAAGTGGTGATGCAGAAACCAAAAAGGACAACCAAAAAAAGTATGCCAAATCTTTTGATGAATTTTGGTAAATTATACTTATTCAGGGATGTGATTTTTCCATATAAATACGGATTTCCGTATTTTCCGACCTCTGAGGGACATCCCGTGTGATTCACGTAGATCTGAGTTTTTGTTGTTGTTTTTAGAAGGGGTTGGTAGTAACCAACCCCTTCTAAAAACAACAACAAAAACTCAAAACTCAAACAACAACAAAAACTCGTATTATGATTGAAATCGCGCAAATGGCCTTAAGCTATTACCTAAATAAACTGCGAAAACATTGTTTTTAAAACATAATGGACTGAACGGTCCTGAGAGCGCTGCACAAGCCTTTACCGCAGGAAGTAGGGGTGCTGCAGCACCCCCTGGCATGTAGCGCAAGAAAAAATGGGGGGGGGCTGGGGCTGCGGTGTTCAGGGGCGCCGCTACGGATTCTGGGCCCCCTGGACAGCATATTCACTCGGGCCCTCCTGCCTTCCATAGGGGGGGCTGGGGGGGGGGGGGTATGGCTGGGGATACCGAGGGATATCCCCCTCGTAGAAATCGCGATTGCGTTCCCGAGCCCGTCTTTTTTTCCCCTTCTCCCAAATCAGATTATACTGTTTCAGCTATTAAAATTGTTCAGTTTTGTATGTAATGGCAAAGTGATATTTCGTTTTGGTTTTTATAAAGTTAATTTAGAAAAACGTTTGGAGCATTTTTTTTGTTAGTTAAATAAGTTTTTTCTTTCTTAAAGTAACGACCAAGTGGCCAGCTTGCAATTTTTTTTAATTTATTTTTTTGATACAACATTTGATTAATCAATGCATGCTGGTGAAGTTTTATCATAGTTTATTGTTATATGGTAACGAAAGTGTTCAACATTCAACCTGTTCTTTTTCATCAGTATTATTTGTGATTTAAATTTTGTGACAGGAATTCCTTTTTTTGCTTTCACTTTCACGATCTTGGTGTCACGCTTTACAAGAAAAGATAATTGTCTGTTTTGCTTATATCTATACACCTTTCACTTTTTAAGACTAAAACAAAAGATGGATTCATTGGTATTCTTAATTAAAAAGCACAACAACAATAAAACAGTACTTTACAATGACAAACTAGCTTACATAACATTTATTAACAAAAACGAATAAGAGGAGGTATGGCATAGGACACATCACATGCTGTATTATACAGACTAATACATAACAGAATGTTTAGCAAACACTGAGGAATCAAATAATAATAATATTAAAAAAATAAGGAAAGCCTCCATAGTGTAACGTGAGGTAAAGATAACAAGCTTTTCAAAACGAAAACAAAAAGTAAAACTAAACTGGCTGTCACTGACAGGACTTGCATGTTTTCTCTACAAGAATACCAACATGTTCACCTTCTCTGGTTTAAGAAGAGGTCTTTTACTTTAGTTTGAAAACCAAATCCTCCATTGCGCTCCGTCCGCTGCGTGCACCTTCGCGCTCGTGCTGATGCGGCGAGTGAAAGCTCAATGGGCGCGCGCTGCTCCCGCTCTGCATACCCGCCGCTTCTGCGCTGCCTCTGCTCTGCTTATGTGTGCGGTGTGAAAATAGGCTCTACTGAAGTGCTTGCACCTGATCAGTGAAATCTTTCTCCTGCTACAATGTGCTGCGGCTGGCAGCGCGCGCGCTTTGGAGCAGCGCAGACCATGCACTAGCACAAGTGGACCACGTCAAATTTTTACTCGTGCACACTCAAAAAATGGTCGCATTTTGGTCGCAGTCTAGAGCCCTGAATATATAAAATAATTTTATAAAATAAAGAAAACAATAATGTGCCGTCTCGTCTTGAACAGGAGCACTTCACAAAAATGAACCGAAAGTCAGCGAATACATGCCTCACAGACATGATAAATATATCTATAGAAAGCTTTAAATTACTACTTAACGAAATAAATCAAATCGAAAACAAAAACTCTTTCATTATAATCCGTGAAAATGCACTTCTCTCTAAAGGCGCTCTAATGAGGAGATGGTGAGTCAGGATCATCATCTGATTCTTCATCTTTGCGACACTGACACAGAAAACACTAGTTTATTAGTAAATAATTCAAATATCTCCTTACTATTTCCCCCTGACACATTCATGGTAATTACTTTTGCTGGGGCTTTATGGCAAGCTTTATTGCGTGTATTTGAACGCAGAACTCTTCTGCTGCGCTGACGACTCTCTGCTGCTGCGGGACACTAAACACCGTTGAGCCGCTCTTGACAGTCGCAGCAGCACGGTCTCGTGTTGTTTCCACCAGCGCGGCAATTTTTTTCATCACTAATTGATGGATGTCTAAAATATAAACATAAGGAGAAGCCTAAAACAGGCCTGAGGCCCGGCCCGCGTCTGAACTATGACGTGAAAATTGGCCTGATCGAAGCCCGGTCAAGGCCGGGCTGAAATGCAGGGCTCTAGCGTTCCCCTCGGTAGAAATCACGTTTCTCCCTCGGGGGCCCCCTCCCATCGTCGGGCCCTTAGAATCGTCCTAACTTTCCCCCCCTGGCGGTGTTAAAAATAAATAAATTAAAATTGTTACAAAAAAATAAATAACTTGTTAAAGAAGCCTAAGAAGCCTAAGCTTACAATGGCAATAAGCAACAGTAAAACATGAATTAATCTGAATCAAATTGATTGTGAAAGTCGTTTCAACTTAAACTGACTTAGGAAGTCGTTTGTTGCCATGACTTTTTGATCATATTATTACCTGTAACATGTCTGTGCTGTACCCAAATCAAGAATTAATGACCATTTCTGCAGCCATTGCAAAGATACAGCAGAGAAAGATCGAGAACGTCTATTTACCTCAGCAGCAACCAATCTCGCATTCTCGCATCTGCAGTGGTTATTTTGATCTTTAACGTTAGATCATTCCTATTCTTGGAACAAAATTAATTACTCTTAATAAAAAAAAATCCCACACACAACATCAACAATACTACAATGACAAAGTAGCTTATATTAAACATAAAACTTTTATTAACAGAACGAATAAGACATATAATAAGACGAATAAGACATGTTGTAACAAATAAATAAAAGGTTTTTGGATTTTCCCCTACTTCAAACGAATGCTTTGGCTCATTATTATTATTATTATTATTATTATTAATAATAAAAAAGGCTATACAATAGTACAATGACAAATTCACTTATATTAAACTTTGAACTTTTATTAACAAAATTAATAAGGGAAATATGTTTTACCCGAATTGTAACACAAATAAATCTAAACAGTCTTTGGATTTCCCTTTTCTTTAAAATGATCGTAGTTTGTGGTTCATTATTAGCCTATTAATTAAAACACATCAGCAATAAAATAGTACAATGGCAAATTCACATATAGGCCTATATTAAACATCTAACTTTTTTTTATTAACAAAATGAATAAGACGGATATAGCCTACTTGCGTTGTAACCCAAATAAATAATATCTTTTCCCTCTTTTAAAACTTAGTTTTAAAATGCTTAGTTTGTGGTTCATTCTTGCATTTTATTTATTTATTTATTTATTGTAATGAAAACAGTAACAATAAAGACAAACTCGCTTATATTATACGAAGAAATGAAACTTTTATTAACAAAAGTTGCGCTTTTGGATCATAGTGTCTCGCATCACTCTGGTCACATGACCATGACCCCACCCCCACCCCTGGGTTTATTTCCCAGCCCCCCCTGCTCTAAATATGTTCCCACATGGCACAAGCTCGCCATCGCCGCCATTTGCAGGGCAGTTAAAAGTGTTCAAATGATTCAAAGCACCAAACGCGAGTGACTTTTTATGAATGGCGGTGAGAATTTGAGATTGCTAGTGCTGTCATAAAATTTGCAAAGGTTGTGATGTAATTATATAATAGGCTGTAGTCTGATGCGCTACATGTCTGCTGTGACAGTACTGTTTTTAGTTTTGATTCACTGTTAAGGTCAATTCCCACTGAGTCCGAAATGTTTGTCCAACATTTTCGCACATTAAAAAATAAATACGACCTCACGTTGTCAATCTCGTTTACACGCTGCCTCCGAAACTTTCGTCCGTCATAAAAAAATTCGGATCAGGTTCGATTTTCTGCGTTTTCGCATCCGCAGCATGCATTTTGACAGGAAAGGATGAGGAATACGGAAAAATGCACGCGAAAATTTCGAACTCTGTGTGCACTAACCTTTAGTGCTAGCTGCGCTGAGCTTGGTTTGAGTCGCTTTAATTTGCATTTGGGAATGCAAAATTTGTCATTAGAAACATTTATAAATCTGTTTTTTTTTACAAAGAGGTTTCAGTGTCACATAATCCTTCAGAAATCATTCTAATATGCTGATTTGCTGCTCAAGAAACATTTCTCATTATTATCAATGTTAAAAACAGTTTTGCTGCTTAATATTTTTGTGGAAACAATGATACCACTCAAACATTTGTTTAAGATTTAAAAAAGAGAGGGAAATTAGTAATTTTATTCATCATGCATGAAAGTGATCTGAAGACATTTAAAATGCATAATAAATGCATTAACAAATTTAATTAAAGTCCCCCTGTAGTGAAAATCAGGTTTATGATGTTTATTTGTCTGTGGTATTTTTAATTTGCTTTTAGACAAACCAAGTGCCAATCCATTAATCAACACCATTGCTGAGTATTTTCTCCTTAAAACTGTAGTCTCAAAAACGCAGTTTGAAACGGCCCTTTTTTTGCTACGTCACAAAATTCAGTAACCAATCACGTCAAGGGATAGATTTTAGTGAGAAGGCAGCTAGGTTAATCCAGTAAAAATGATAGAGATCGCATGCAAAATATACCAATAGGCTTACCAGTGCAAAAAACCCATGAAACAGTGGTTTAACGTGAATTTAGAACCGCTAACTTGAATAATAACCCGCAGCAACAGTGTAAAAGTAGCCCGGAGTCAGACCCACCTCTCCCGCATCGGCGTCTGCACTTCACACGCATATGCTTGCGGGCGCGAATTAAGAAATACAAACTTGGCTGCATTCGATTCTTCAAGGCATTTTGAGGACAAAACATCGTCAAGTAAGTAACTTTAACAAATGTTACAGTATCCACTCTAGCTGTCCGTTTGTAAAAACATGGTTTTATCAGTCATTAGGCTACCCATGAATCAGGAGGCCCTGGCTAGTGTGGCTGGAGGCGGGGCTAATTTGCATATTCATAGATCCGCATATAGTAAATAAGGCAAGGGTGTCAAGTTGCATTCAAGCTATTTGAAGGCATGAGAAAATTCTTTTCACAAGAAAAAACATTTCAATATGTCATTTTGACGATCAAAGATGAGTTTTAAGGGATACAATTTTTGACAAAAGGGGGACTTCAATATATTTGATAAATGCTGTTCATTAAACTTTATATTTATCAAAAACTCCTGAAAAAGTGTATCAACATTTCGACACAAAATATGAAGCAGCAAAGTTGTTTTCAACATTGATAATAATCAGAAATGTTTCTTGAGAGTCAAATAAATTGTAATGATTTCTAAAAGATCATGTGACACTGAAAACCGGAGTAATGATGAAGAAAATTCTGCTTTGCATCACAGGAATAACATTACATTTTATGGTAACACTTTACAATAAGGTGTCATTTGTTAACATTAGTTAAAGTATGAACTAACATGAACAAACAATGAACAATTCATTTATTACACTATTTATTAATCTTTGTTAATGTTAGTTGATGAATACCGTTGTTCATTGTTTTATTCATTTTAGTTCACAGTGCATTAACTAATGTTAACAAACACAACTTGTGATTTTAATTATGCATCTGTAAATGCTGAAATTAACATTAACTAAGATTAATAAATGCTGTAGAAGTATTGTTCATTCTTAGTTCATGTTTACTAATGTAAACTTATGAACCTTATTGTAAAGTGTTACCCATTTTATAATATATATATAAAAAAATTTTTTTTTAATTTGTAGTAATATTTCACTATATATATATATATATATATATATATATATATATATATATATATATATATATATATATATATATATATCATTTTTTTATCTTTTTTTTTTTTTTTACTTTATTTTAATCAAATAAATTCAGCCTTGATGAGCAGAAGATATTTATTTCAGAATCATTAATAATTGTAAGGTTTCCAAACTTTTGGCAGGTACTTTATTAATAATAATAACAATTCTGCATACTATATACTTTACTATAATATACTATAGTACTTTATTAAAATATATTATAATGTTATCATGATTATTAAATGCTAAAATTTTATTTTTTTTACAGGACAATAATCTGTATTATTACAATATAAGATATATTTTTTAATGTGCTAAAATATATATTTTTAATAAGTGCTGGGGGCGTGGTCAGATTTTCCTTCTTTTTTGTCTCTAGGTGATCACATGCCTGCTTAGTTCAAGTTCAAATTCAAGTTGAGCTTTATTGTCATTCCGCTACATGTGTGGACATACAGTGGAACGAAATGTCGTGTCTCGCAGGACCACGGTGCTACATAAATCATAAAGCATAAGCATACAACACTAGACATAAGAACAATTTTTGACCTACATAGCTAACTTACTGAGTCTGTAATCTAACTATACATACAGTGGTGTGAAAAAGTGTTGGCCCCCTTCCTGATTTTTTTTTTTTTGCATGTTTGTCACACTTTAATGTTTCAGATCATCAAACACATTTAAATATTAATCAAAGATAACACAAGTAAACACAACATGCAGTTTTTAAATGAAGGTTTTTTTTATGAAGGGAAAACAAAATCCAAACCCACATTGCCCTGTGTGAAAAAGTGTTTGCCCCCCCACCCCCTGTTAAAACATAACTGGTTTATCACACCTGAGTTCAGTTTCTCTAGCCACATCCAGGCCTGATTATTGCCACACCTGTTTGCAATCAAGAAATCACTTAAATAGGACCTGCCTGACAAAGTGAAGTAGACCAAAAGATCCTCAAAAGCTACACATCATGTTGAGATCCAAAGAAATTCAGGAACAAATGAGAAAGTAATTGAGATCCATCAGTCTGGAAAAGGTTATAAAGCCATTTCTAAAGCTTTGGGACTCCAGCGAACCACAGTGAGAGCCATTATCCACAAATGGCGAAAACATGGAACAGTGGTGAACCTTCCCAGGAGTGGCCGGCCGACCAAAATTACCCCAAGAGCGCAGCGACGACTCATCCAAGAGGTCACAAAAGACCTCACAACAACATCTAAAGAACTGCAGGCCTCACTTGCCTCAGTTAAGGTCAGTGTTCATGACTCCACCATAAGAAAGAGACTGGGCAAAAATGGCCTGCATGGCAGAGTTCCAAGACCAAAACCGCTGCTGAGCAAAAAGAACATAAAAGCTCGTCTCAGTTTTGCCAGAAAACATCTTGATGATCCCCAAGACTTTTGGGAAAATACTCTGTGGACTGACAAGACAAAAGTTGAACTTTTTGGAAGGTGTGTGTCCCATTACATCTGGCGTAAAAGTAACACAGCATTTCAGAAAAAGGACATCATACCAACAGTAAAATAAAGTGGTGGTAGTGTGATGGTCTGGGGCTGTTTTGCTGCTTCAGGACCTGGAAGACTTGCTGTGATAAATGGAACCATGAATTCTGCTGTCTACCAAAAAATCCTGAAGGACAATGTCCGGCCATCTGTTCGTGACCTCAAGCTGAAGCGAACTTGTGTTCTGCAGCAGGACAATGATCCAAAACACACCAGCAAATCCACCTCTGAATGGCTGAAGATAAACAAAATGAAGACTTTGGAGTGGCCTAGTCAAAGCCCTGACCTGAATTCTATTGAGATGCTGTGGCATGACCTTAAAAAAGCGGTTCATGCTCGAAAACCCTCCAATGTGGCTGAATTACAACAATTCTGCCAAGATGAGTGGGCCAAAATTCCTCCACAGCACTGTAACAGACTCATTGCAAGTTATCGCAAACGCTTGATTGCAGTTGTTGCTGCTAAGGGTGGCCCAACCAATTATTAGGTTTAGGGGGCAAGCACTTTTTTACACAGGGCCATGTGGGTTTGGATTTTGTTTTCCCTTCATAATAAAAAACTTAATTCAAAAACTGCATGTTGTGTTTACTTGTGTTATCTTTGATTAATATTTAAATTTGTTTGATGATCTGAAACATTAAAGTGTGGCAAACATGCAAAAAAATAAAAAATCAGGAAGGGGACCAGCACTTTTTCACACCACTGTATGTTGTCAAAACTTATTGATCATGTGTATTTTAAAAACATAACCTACTGAGATAGATTTAAGAATCCATATTTATTTTATTTAGGCCAATTCATTTATTTTGGCTTATTTATTTCCTATATATTTTTGGTGCATCTATACAGTTAAATCATACAATATAGTCAGTGGTGTAGTGGTGCCTGGAGAAGTGGGTATACTCTTAATTTATGCCCCCAATTTTTTTTTTAACGGCCTGGCAAAGGATGAACGACCTGTGTCATAAACGCAGTGACATGTAAAACTAGTCTAAACATATCTAAACATATTTAGTTCACTATTGTAATATTTGCACACTGTCACTTAACTTCTCCTGCTTGAGCAGGCCCGTCGCCAAGGGGGGGCATTAAGGGGCAGTGCCCCCCCAAATGACTCGACGTGCCCCCCTGCGCATGATCACGAGTGAACTTAATATTGAGAACGAAATATGTTTTTTTTACTGATCTAGTCTATGAATATTGCGGGGGTAAAAAATCATGTATTCAGCAGCATTTAGCTCAAAGAACCACTAATCTTAAGTTATTAGGAAGCTAATAACACAGTGGCGTAGCGGACGGGCACGCAGTGCGGGGCGGCAAATAGCAGCACATGAGGATTCACACCGTCACCTCACGCACCTGCAGCGCTTCTGTGTAGGGAGAAAAACATCATAAAACAACATAGGCCTATATAAAAGGAATAAATAAATAGTCCTGAACGAAATGTATTTCACTTAAATAATGAACATACAGTCAGGTCCATAAATATTGGGACATCGACACAATTCTAACATTTTTGGCTCTATACACCACCACTATGGATTTCAAATGAAACGAACAAGATGTGCTTTAACTTCAGACTGTCAGCTTTAATTTGAGGGTATTTACATCCAAATCAGGTGAACGGTGTAGGAATTACAACAGTTTGCATATGTGCCTCCCACTTGTTAAGGGACCAAAAGTAATGGGACAGAATAATAATCATAAATCAAACTTTCACTTTTTAATACTTGGTTGCAAATCCTTTGCAGTCAATTACAGCCTGAAGTCTGGAACGCATAGACATCACCAGACGCTGGGTTTCATCCCTGGTGATGCTCTGCCAGGCCTCTACTGCAACCGTCTTCAGTTCCTGCTTGTTCTTGGGGCATTTTCCCTTCAGCTTTGTCTTCAGCAAGAGAAATGCATGCTCAATCGGATTCAGGTCAGGTGATTGACTTGGCCATTGCATAACAGTCCACTTCTTTCCCTTCAAAAACTCTTTGGTTGCTTTTGCAGTATGCTTTGGGTCATTGTCCATCTGCACTGTGAAGCGCCGTCCAATGAGTTCTGAAGCATTTGGCTGAATATGAGCAGATAATATTGCCCGAAACACTTCAGAATTCATCCTGCTGCTTTTGTCAGTAGTCACATCATCAATAAATACAAGAGAACCAGTTCCACTGGCAGCCATACATGCCCACGCTACCACCACCATGCTTCACTGATGAGGTGGTATGCTTAGGATCATGAGCATTTCCTTTCCTTCTCCATACTCTTCTCTTCCCATCACTCTGGTACTAGTTGATCTTGGTCTCATCTGTCCATAGGATGTTGTTCCAGAACTGTGAAGGCAAGGGACTGCTCATGATCCTAAGCAAACCACCTCATCAGTGAAGCATGGTGGTGGTAGCGTGGGCATGTATGGCTGCCAGTGGAACTGGTTCTCTTGTATTTATTGATGATGTGACTACTGACAAAAGCAGCAGGATGAATTCTGAAGTGTTTCGGGCAATATTATCTGCTCATATTCAGCCAAATGCTTCAGAACTCATTGGACGGCGCTTCACAGTGCAGATGGACAATGACCCAAAGCATACTGCAAAAGCAACCAAAGAGTTTTTTAAGGGAAAGAAGTGGACTGTTATGCAATGGCCAAGTCAATCACCTGACCTGAATCCGATTGAGCATGCATTTCACTTGCTGAAGACAAAACTGAAGGGAAAATGCCCCAAGAACAAGCAGGAACTGAAGACGGTTGCAGTAGAGGCCTGGCAGAGCATCACCAGGGATGAAACCCAGCGTCTGGTGATGTCTATGCGTTCCAGACTTCAGGCTGTAATTGACTGCAAAGGATTTGCAACCAAGTATTAAAAAATGAAAGTTTGATTTATGATTATTATTCTGTCCCATTACTAGTCAATTATTCCTACACCTACACTATTATCCCATTCCTACACCGTTCACCTGATTTGGATGTAAATACCCTCAAATTAAAGCTGACAGTCTGCAGTTAAAGCACATCTTGTTCGTTTCATTTGAAATCCATTGTGGTGGTGTATAGAGCCAAAAATGTTAGAATTGTGTCAATGTCCCAATATTTATGGACCTGACTGTATATAAAAAAAAAAAAAAAATGTGGACATGTCTACACTGAGTTTCGTTTTATTTTTGGGACCGCGCATTTTACGTGCTGAATTCAGTTTCTCTTTAAATACATTCGTTTTGGCAAGACTTTTATATGTTCTTTAGAATGAATGCCATTAGGCTATAATTTGTGTTTTATTTTAGGATTTGTATATATAAATTTATACTATAATTTTATAGCTGCTTAGACTCCATTTTCTGATTTGTATGTTGCTTTGTTCTGAATACCATAACATTTAAATGATTTGTTGACAACTTCTGTTTTTTCTCTCTATATAATTTTGTCTGATATGAGTCTTGGCTATAGCAGTTTTTTTTTAATCCATGCAGCAAATGTTTTAAAAATGGCTCGAAAAAAAATTGCAAATTAGGCCTACTTTATTGCATTACAGGTGATTTTAAAGAACTTTTCACTATTAACTTGTATAAAAAATGTAAAATGTATAAAACATTGTCATAAATTCGTTGTATTCCCATTTTAAAATACAAATTCACTGTTATAAGCCTACAGATAGCAAAAAAAAAAAAAATCGTTTTAGCGTCGTATATAGTGTAGCATGATGTATAGATAAATCATATAAGTGTCTTAACTTTAAAACATAGCCTAAAACCCTTAAATTCCCTAAAAAAATCTCCCTTTGCTCAGCGCATGCGATCGTGAATCACATTTTATATTGCTATTGTCATGCTTAGCAGCATGATAAACAAAACGTATATTCAAATTCTGAATGGATTATATATGACATAGAAAGCTCCCTTTATAGTAATTAAAAAGCTGTCACCCATCTAGTTCATCACGATCTCACAAAGTTAAGTTATAATCAACGAATCTCTCTCTACACTGCGCAGTGAATCTCTATTTACATAGTGTTATAAAGAGAAGATTCGCGAGCGTGTAGAACTAAACTCTGGCGATTTGAGCGGTGATTCTAACATAGCCTACATAAAAGTCATAATATAACATAACACAAAAGTCGACAGATTATCGACGGGCTATCTTTTTAAATATGTTTTAATATAGAACTTGATCAATTTAAGTAATAATACAGGTTGTTATTGTTTTGGTGAATGTCTGTTTCTGAGATCATAAAAAAGTGTGCCCCCCTATGAAAACGAAATGCCCCCCCACTGAAGATTTTCTGGCGACGGCCCTGTGCTTGAGTAAGGATCATTATGAAAATAATAATATCCACAGAAGAGGTGCTGATTTTGCAATAAATAATTTAAATAAATAAATATAAATAGACTGCAGCAACTGACATTTTGTCAGAACCTCTAGTAAATTACATGCTATTTTGTTTAGTTGTCTGTTCAGAATTGTGGGAGAATTGTGATCTCTATTTGAAACAAACAAAAAATTGTGATTCTCAATCATTTCAGAAGTGAGGGAGACAGAAATGTCAAATATAATAACTTTTTTGTCTAATTGACATTTTATTACGATTATTATTATTTATAAATTATTACCTCTTGCTTTTAATTGGCTGAGAAATCAAATACACTGCTTGACAATAACCAATAATTTATAATATTTTTCCTATATTTCCCTAATGACAATTGTATGATTTGTTTAGCCTATATACTAAATTGTTTCCCCATTTTTATCACAGAATAAAGCAGAATATATATTTTGTAGCCTATCTATTGCCAAGTGTAATAAATGCTATCAATTAGCACTGCATTATTCAGAATCAGATGCTTTTTTATTACCTGGAGATGACTTGAAAAACACACATAAATCATATTGTCGTGATCATGTTTACTATCTTCACGTTTCTTTTTATTCAGCTTAGCTACAATAGAGATAGCTTTGGCTACAGCCATAGCTGGATTCTTGCACGTCGTGACTCATAAGTTAGTACTTCTGAGGCCGATTCGGACTTTCTGCGCGAGAGCGCCATCCGGCTGCGAGTAGCCTATAAATGAAACATACACTGCATGAGTGTTTACGTCTCGTTCCTGACCACATCACTGTCTTTACTGGATGTTTTTAGAGAATGTTTGCATTTATTCACATGTGATTGGATTAGTTACTCATATGCTGGACTGTCATGATTTGGTTAGTGCAGGACGCGGGGTTTAAAGTTTCAAAAAATGTGCTTATGTGTCCAGATGCTGAGGCCACCGTGGACAAAACAAGATTTAGTCTGTGAGAGCAGCAATGAACATAGATGGCGTTGGGAAATGTTCGTTTTAATATTACATGGACACCGCCACGGTTCCCTGACATCACAACTGCCCCATCAAAACACAGACCAACACACAGAAGCGGGTCTAGTTCTAATGGCTCCAATAACTGTAGTATTTTTTCTGATATTACAGCAGCAGTCAGGTCCGATGTTTTCATGAATCCAATCGCCCTTTCCTTAATAACTCCTGCATGAATGTAGCGTACGCACACAGCTACCAGTTCTTGTTACCAGTTACATGCTTGTCGACAGTGTTTCCAGTCCTGAAATCCATGTCTCATGAAGGAGTACTCAGTTTGGCTACCAAGAAAGTGTCGGCACGCCTTGCAAAATATTGCATCCCTGAAGCGGCTGTATTCTATCCACTTAAATTCATCGTACCATCTGCTTGAGAAACTTCGTGCCTTTCCAGATATTTCTCTGTCCGGGAATTTTTTGAGATGTGGTTGGGTTGCCTTTTCGTTTATTTCAGACAGGTCTGAAGGCGGGCCTTGCGACAGTGACCTACTTGCGCGGTCATTTCCAGATGCAGATCCTACCTCCACTGGGCCATAATCCTGTGGCGGGATGGGCTGCTGAGTTGATTGGTGACACTCCAGTAAAGGACCAGCAACATATAAATTGTTGTCGGCTGAACATTGCGTACTAACTAATGGTTCGGAATCTAAAAGTAGATCCGCTGTGGCTGTTGCATCAGCCTCTGAACTAACGTTAGCTAACGTAATGTTAGCATTATCGGTTGTCCTTAACTGCAGGCTGGTGGATGAGTCCTCTCCCGGGTCAACACAAGGTTTTTTTAAAATAATTTTTTAAAGAATTTTGTTTAGACATCGCTGCTAACTAACACATAACTGCAAAATACAATGCGTGAAAACACAAACTCACATGCACGAAATGGCTCAGGCAAGATAACCGCTAACTGCCTAACACAGATGTCAATCAAATTCACCAAGCATATCCGACCAAAAATCACATTTTATTATTATAAGATTTGAGATGGCACAGTGAATTCATGTTTGTAATTATATTGAACGCAATGAAATGGCAATAATTTAATAAATAAAATATATTTTTTTGTAATAACTATCCGTCTGCTGGCTACGCCCCTGGGTGGGGTCCTTCACGATACTGGTAGCTTTACTGGAGCATCGTGCAAGGAAAATGTCCAGGATGGAGGGGAGAGGGGCACCGATGATCTTTGCAGCTGTGTTCACTGTCCGCTGGAGGGTCTTTCGGTCTGCTGCACTGCAGTTCCCATACCAGACAGTGATGCAGCTGGTCAGCACACTCTCAATGGTGCCCCTGTAGAATGTGGTGAGGATGGGTGGAGGGAGACTTGCTCTTTTAAGTCGGCGCAGGAAGTGGAGCCGCTGTTGCGCCTTCTTGGATAGTGATGTAGTGTTGGTGGTCCAGGTGAGGTCTTCTGTTATGTGCATCCCCAGGAATTTTGTACTACTGATTCTCTCCACAGTCGAGCTGTCGATGGTCAGTGGGGGGTGGTCAACAGAGTTCCTCCTGAAGTCCATCACAACCTCCTTTGTCTTACTCACATTGAGGGACAGGTTGTTTGGACCACACCATTCAACCAGTTGTGCCACTTCCTCTCTGTAGGGTGTTTCATCATTGTTGCTGATGAGGCCTACCACAGTTGTGTCATCGGCAAACTTGATGATGTGGTTGGAGCTGAACTTGGCAATGCAGTCGTGAGTCAGCAGCGTGAAGAGCAGTGGGCTGAGCACACAGCCCTGTGGGGCACCTGTACTCAGTGTGGTAGTGTTGTGGCCGACACGGACTGACTGAGGTCTTCCGGTTAGAAAGTCCAGGATCCAGTTACAGAGGGAGGCATTTAGGCCCAGCAGGTTTAATTTGTTGATGAGCTGTTGTGGGATTATTGTGTTGAATGCTGAATTTTTAGACCAGGTCTCTTATGCCATTTCATAAAATTAAAAATGCCAATAAATACACTTTGTCTTTAAAAATCACAGAAATCAGAATGAGGAGCCACCGAAATCATCACAGGAAATGGTGTTTGGCCCACAGAGTAAATTAAAGGTAATTTATATAAATTCAAATGCTGGTTGATATATTGGGAAAACTGATAAATTGGTCTGTTACTGGAAATTACAAATAGAAATAGTATTTTGACCATTTTGGTTTATTTTATGAGTAGAAGAATCAGGATTCCAGCAGAGATCCAGCAGTGAAGGCCGAGCAAAGTCAGAAGCAGCAGACTTCACATGAAAAGAAAGATTCTGTTGCTGACCAGAAACACAATGAAAGTGACAATACAAAAAGTCGGTGTGAGGCGCCTCCAAAAAGGTATGCAGAATTGTGGTGAATGCACTTCTTTACAGCAATTTGTTTTTGCATTTTTATTTTTGAATTTTTGAATTACAGGAATCCAGCATCAGCTCAACATATAAGTTCCAGTGACAGACTGACCATTTACTTTCATGCAGTCCTGTCAAAAGACTTCAAATTTAACCTAGAAGAAGATCGAATCTTTATAAGGGCCGGTGGGTGCCTTGGTGACTGGGAAAATAATTTGGTCGACATGTCTGTGTCACGGTTAGTAAAGTTTTTCTGGAGCAATTATCGATTATTCATTACTGAAACCATTTATTTGAGAATAATATGATTTCAGGGATCTCGGTGAGCATGGATTTCTTGTCGTAGGGAAATTTGTATGCAAGAAGACCAGTGCAGAAGCTGTGTCCATACCATACAAGTATGTTGTATATAAAGCAAAAAAGCATAAGTACGAGTATGAATACATCTACAAACTGGATTCAAATGAAACCACCAACAGATGTTTGTTTGTCAAACCACGTCTCCTGAATGATGAAGGTAGGTGAAGCTAGTCAAAAGTAATATAAATAATGTGTATGTGTCTTAACAAATTTATTAGACCACCTGTCACGAGAAAAAAACAAATATTTGTTTACAAAAACTTGTTTAAAACTTATTAGGCAAATAACAAACTGATATAACTAAATAGTATTTATGAATTTGTGTTTTTATACCCAAATTTGAGCCAGTACATTCAACTTTTCTCAGAAGTCAGAAATGAATCAAATAAAAAATAAATAAAAGGATTGTTTTTCTCTGCTTTTCTTGCAACAGTAAATTCAAAATTCAAGGATAACAACAATAAAAATTATATTTTAGCATTAGAAATACTACTGTGACTAAAGAGCTTACACATACTGGTGGATGATTAGGGCAGCTGTGGCACAAACCTTACATTGTGTGGTGGTGGTCTAATAAATTTAAGCACTATATGTATATAGTGCTTAACAAATTTATATATACACTGCCATTCAAAAGTTTGGGGTCAGTAAGTGTGTGTGAACAGACTTAATTTGTTCTTTTGGTATATTGCAGGAGAATGGCATCAGTATGACGATATAATCTGTGTAGAACCTTCAAAGAATATGTTGAAACGGCTCAAAGATGCTTTTTGGCCTGATCAGAGGAAAGATGTAATTCAGGGGAGAGAAATCGCTGGTATAATCATGCTGGAAACTATTTTTGATCTCCTGAGAAACTGGGGCAAAATTAACCTCAACAGCTTCTTTAGTCAGCTACGACAGTTTTATGAAGTTTATGGAAACCCTTTTGTTTTTGAAAAGACCGAACTGAAATGGTACTCACTCAAGTACGATGAAAAAGATGTGAGTAAACCATTTGGATTTCAGCATATACTGAACACATTCATACATGACAACATTAGTTCAAACAAGAATGAAAATCGTCATTAATGTTGTACTTACATTTCATTCCAAAACTGTATGACTGTCTTCCATGGAACACAAATGAAGCAATACTGCAGAATATGCAGAATGCTGTTTTCCATAATGGGACTGGGCTTTTCAAGCTTCAGAAAAGACAAAAATGCATAAAGTGGCATAAAACTACTCCATATGACTCATGCTATATCCCTTCTGAAGTCAGCTTTTAAATCTTTGCAGTTTTTTATAATTCAAATATGGCACGTCAAGGACGTATGAGCCAGGTTGACTACTTTTTTTTTTTTTTTCTTTGTGCAGGTCAAATTCTTTAAAAAAAACAAAAATCTGATTTTAAAAACTGCAGAAACCCTGTGTAAAATAGTATGTACTTTAGCAATATTAGTCCTTTTGTGGTGCACTGAAGAAAGGAGGTCATATAGTATGAGTTTGGAACAAATCAGTTATGACAAAGCTTACACTTTTTAGTGAGCTATGCCTTTAAGATGCGATCAAATGCAAACGTCAACATGAAATTTAACAGTCTCATTTTCATTTGTCAGGTGAGCAAGCTTCTGAAGCAGTTCGTGCTTCAGCATGTGACTCCAGAGTTACAGAAAGACAGCAAAGAAAGGAGTACTTTTATCAAGGAGCCACTGAAGGCTGCTCTTATTATGCTGTATGTGTGGAAACAGTATCATCTAGACTTAGACAATGGGACTCTTTCTCGTCTCTGCACTGCCCTTTGCCTGCCAAAATTACCTAAGGATGAGTTCCTGTCTTTCTGGACTGACATAATGGAATCATTCTCAGCAATAAAAAAGTGAGTACAAGTATTTCAGTTATACATGAATTATAGAGAGAAAGAATGTCACAAAACAGATGTTTTAGTTTAGTTTGAGCAAACTCAGGGTTTTTTTTGGTCTTAAGATGTCTGATTGTTGTTTTTTAGCGGTATTCATCGGCATGGTAACTTATACTAATGAGAACAAAACCTGCTCTGGAGCATGTTAGCCATGTAATGTACTGCAATAATCCTGGATTGTCTGATCTTATAACCTTGATATATAGTAAATTGTTCTCTGGAAACCAGATGCCCTTAACTGTGTTGTCGTGGAACCATGTGGTGTGTAATTATTAGTGATAGATGAAGTACACAAATTAAGTAATTGAGTACATTTTATTGTATTAAGTACTCCTTTTCAATTTTACTCAATAAAAAACACAAAATTATTTGATTTCTAATGTACTTGGAGATAGTTCACCCAAAAATAAAAATTTCCTTTTAATTTACTCACCGCAGGCCATCCAAGATATAGTTGACTTTTAGAAGAATTTTAACTGAAATCATGGTCCTTGGTGATTCATAAAATGCAAGTCAGCGGCTGCCCTTTTTTGAGAATAAAAAAGTATACCAGGGAGCACAAAATTAATACCCATGGCTCCTGAAGATATATTGAGGTCTCATGAAGCGAAACAGTTGGTCTGTGTAAAACATTATTTTACAACATTATTACCTGTATTCCAGAGCCTCAGGCAAACGGGTAAATCTAATTATTTTCAGCGAACTGGTCCTTCCCGACAGTTTGTTTCAATGAACTGGTGTAATTCACTAGTTTATGTAATCACGCAATGACATAACATAAGCGCAATTGTATTATTAAAGCACCTAATAATAATGTGAAACATGGATGTTTTACATGTCTAAAGCATATTAAGTAGTCAGATCACCTTTTTATATAAACAATGAGAAACCACGAGAACTTGAAATGAGAACAGCTGCTAATTTGCATTGTCTGAATCACTAATGACAATGGATTCAGCTAAAAATCTTATTTACTGTTCTACTGAAGAAAAAAAACACCTACTTCTTAGTACATAATTTTACCCCATCAGACGGTTATACACCAGGGGCGCGGGAAGGTGTTTTATGTAGGGGGTGCTGTGGGGGGGTAGTCAATTTCTGCGTATAAATATTACGCCAAATAGAAACAGAAAATCTTGCTATAGCCTACGCACTTTCATGAGATCGTGTTAGACACAATTAGCTATTTTACAAATGGGAATAGGCTACAATGAATTCATAACAATGTTTTATATTCAAGCTACATTCAAGCTTAAAAACCCTTAAAATGTATAGTGAAAAGTTCTTTAAAAGCATCTGGAATGCAATAAAGTAATTTTAAAGCTGTTTTTAAAGCATTTGCTGCATGGATTAAAAAGATAGGCCAATAAATAATTCACATAGGCCTATCAGTCAGACAAAATTGCATTGCAGCAAATCCTTTAAATTTCAAGGACAAAGATTGACATACTTTTTTTTATTATTGAATACAATTATAAAATAAAACGCAAATTATAATCGGGCCTGTTTTAGGCTTTCCCTTATTTTTATATTTTAGACGGTGACGGGGAAAAAATTACTCGCCATCTCCTCATTGGAAGCGCAGAGAGAAAGGATTACATAGGCTAATGAAGAGTTTTTGCTTTGAATTATTTCATTTTAAAGTAGTAATTTAAAGCTTTCTATAGATATATTTATCATATCCAGTGTTGGGCAGTAACTAATTACTAGTAATTTAGTTACTGTAATAATATTACTGTTTGCAGTAACTAGTAGTGTAACTAATTGCTAATAAGACTTCAGTAATAATATTACAGTTACTATCCATAAAAACAGCTTAGTTACTTAGTTACTTTTGATGCCTCAACCCCGCTGATTTAAAGTCTTAACAATCAAATAATTCCTAGATTTATTTTCATAATTTGCATGTGATGTCCCCAGTGCAGCAGGCGAACTTGGAATATAGAAAAGCTTACATTCAGCAGATAGAAATATTGCATTATATTGATTTTGTCAGGAAAAAAGATGATCTGAACACTGTTGTTTAAGTTGTGGCTTTACTTTACTCTGGCATTACATCCCCCTGATCAGCATGTGCTACATTATATTACTATAATTAAACATATTTTTGGAAAATTAAACAGTTTCTTACAAACTTATGTGATTTGATAAAATGGATAACGAAATATAATTGTATGGGTAACGGAAAAATTACTTCAAGCTACACATGACAGTTAATGAGATTAATACAACACTTCTACTTGAATGTCACGATCAGTCACTGTTGAGTGTTTGTAATAACTTCTGATTGTTATCCAGTGTGGATTTTGGTCAAATGATGAGGAAGAAATATGTTGTTAGTAACATTCTAGAAGAATTTTATGTGGAAGATACACAGTTACAACTTCTGTGGGGCGTGAAGAAAAAGTAATGTAACTAGTAGTGTAACTAATTACTGTTGCCAGAAAGTAATAAGTAAAGTAACAATATTACTTTTGAAAGGAGTAACTAGTAATGAGTAATATATTACATTCTTTGAGTAACGAGCCCATCACTGATCATATCTGTAAGCCAGTTTCGAGTTGCGGTTCATCAATGAAGCGCTCTTGTTCAAGACCTGCAGAAAGCGCATGTTCCCTTTCAGTCGGTCACTCCGAGTCACGTCGGATGACCGACGAAATTGGGATCTCGCCAGAGAGACCAATCCACTTCGAGTGTAACTAAACGAGCCAATGGACATTGGCATGCGATCATTGCATCCAGCTGCCGCCGATCACAGAGTGAGTATAAGAGGCAGCAGGTGCACCGCATTAATTCATCCTTTCGCTTCGGAGCCGAGCGGTGGTGCATCACTACTGCTCTCTACTTCGGTGTTGCAGAGAGAACGAGAGTGCGGGCGTTACGGCAACAGCAGCGGTGGTCACGGTCTCGCGGCTATCAAGTTCGTGCTGACAAACACACTAGGAGTGTGCGCTGGCCAGCTCCCCTGCGTGCTTCAGCACTGAAAGAGCAAATTCTCTAAAAGAGCAACACGGGTGATCGCGTCTTTTTAAAGATGTCTTATCATTTCTGGGTGCGGTCGGTTTCTGTCGCCTCAGGACGGTCACGATCGCTGCCTCACGTGTCTGGGCATTCAGCACGCTGAGGAGGCTTTCGTGAATGGTTCATGTTCTTCTTGTGGGGACATGACCATCTCGGAGTTGCGTGATAGACTCCGCTATGTCAAACTTGGCGGAGTCCCTCTGCCTCTGCCGCGATCCGGCGTTCGTCCCGGCACCCGGGGCGCCGCTGCATCCGGTGGAGTCAGAGGTGATCTGAGGATTACGGTCAGGGCTTCCCCAAGAGGAGTCCCTCACCCCTCAAGCGCTCCGCAGCCGGTGGGGTTGCCGTTGGAACGGGCTGGGACCTCTGCAGAGCGGGGTACACCACCCGTTTCCTTCGGTGCTCCCCCTGACGACCAGATGTCGATCGCTGCATCGGAGGGTGAGCTCTCTCTCTCCGGGGATGACGACTCGGCTGCGTTGCCCCCTTCGGGTGTGGTAGCGTTGTCCGAGCCAGACCCAGAGATGACGGCTATGCTTTCCCGGGCCGCCGAGAATGTCGGGCTCGTGTGGAATCCTCCACCGCGTCCCGATCCTTCGAGGCTGGACGAGTGGTTTCTCGGTGGGGGTCGCGCTGGTTCTCAGCGCCCCCCTCCGGTGCCATTCTTTCCGGAAGTGCATGAGGAGCTTACAAGATCGTGGAAGGCACCTTTCACTGCCCGAAACAAATCTTGTGGCTCCTCCGCCCTCACCACCCTCGATGGTGGGGCTGCTTTGGGGTACACGGGCATCCCCTCGGTGGAGCGGTCTGTGGCCATGCAACTGTGTCCAACAGCCGCTACCACCCTGCGGGGTGATCCGTGTCTCCCCTCACGGGCCTGTAAGTATTCGTCAGGCCTAACTGGCAGTGCTTATAGAGCCTGTGGGGAGGCGGCTTCTGCCCTACACGCCATGGCGTTACTGCAGGTCCACCAGGCCAAAGCCCTGAAAGACCTGAACGAGGGTGGTCACGACCTAACGGTTCTACATAAACTGCGTGCTGCGACGGACCTCGCGCTTCGAGCGACGAAGGTGACCGCACAGTCTCTGGGTCGTGCGATGTCCACACTAGTGGTCCAGGAGCGCCATCTCTGGCTGTGTCTCGCTGACATGAAGGAGCAGGAGAAGGTGCAGTTCCTGAATGCTCCCGTGTCGCAGACCGGCCTCTTCGGCGACGCGGTCGAGAGCTTTGCCCAGCAGTTCTCGGCAGCACAGAAGCAGACTGAGGCGATTAAACACATCATGCGCCGGAGGAAACCTGCTGCTTCCACCCCGGCTGCAGTCCCTCAGCCTGCTCGTCGCCGTGGGCGCCCCTCTGCGGCCGCCCCCGCTCCCGCTCAGCCGCAGCAGCCTTCCACCAGGCAGCGTCGTGGAGCCGGTCGCAGACAGGACGCCCAGCCCGTCCAGGCCCCCGCCAAACCTGGCGGTGAGCGCAGGTGCAAGAGGCCCTGAGACGGGCGACCCGGAGATGGAGGAGACTGCTCAGTGGGAGATGGTGACTGCGCCACTCCCTCCCCCGGAGGAGGGCCGGGTGGAGAATCTTTTGTTTCGTTTTGTTTCTGTTCCGCCGCTGGCCCAGCAGCCAGCGGTACCCAAAACATCAATAAAAGAGCAGTTTCCTCAATCTCTGGGTCTCAAGAGGAGGAGAGTGGTGAACCGTGCATCACGAGTTCACTTCCCTCTTCCTCTCTCGCCAGGCAGCAGGTGGTTGCCCAGGAGCACCCCTCCTGCCCATTCGTGGAACCAGGTAAGGGCGGTAGCACTCCAGTCCCCGCTTCAAGTCGTCACACGCCGGGCTGTCACAAGCATCAAGCCGGGTTCCTGTGTTTCCTTCCACACGAGGAGGAATCAGGTGAGTGTTACACTACACACCCAGACCCCGCCCCCTGCCATCACAGGCCAGGCCGTCACAGGCCCCGGGGCGGGTCCCTGTGCTCCACCATGCTGCCCCTCCGCGGGTACGTCGGTGGCCCCGTTGGTTCCGCTGGCACGGTCTCTCGGAGCCTGGTTAGCGCTCCCCGGTCCGTCTCGGTGGCTCCTGCGGACCATCAGACTCGGCTACGCGATTCAGTTCGCCCGGCGTCCCCCCAAGTTCAGGGGTGTCCACTTCACTTCAGTGAAAGCTGTCGATGCCCCTGTCCTGTGTGCGGAAATCGCAGTCCTGCTGGCGAAGGATGCGATAGAACCGGTCCCTCCAACCGATATGAGGTCGGGGTTTTACAGCCCTTACTTCATTGGGCCCAAGAAAAGCGGTGGGTTACGACCGATCTTGGATCTGCGAGTTTTGAACCGTGCACTTCACAAGCTGCCGTTCAAAATGTTGACGCAGAAACGCATTTTGGGGTGCGTCCGTCCCCTAGATTGGTTTGCAGCGATCGACCTGAAGGATGCGTACTTTCATGTCTTGATCCTCCCGCGACACAGGCCATTCCTGCGATTCGCGTTCGAGGGTCGGGCATATCAGTACAAGGTCCTGCCCTTCGGGCTGTCCCTGTCGCCTCGTGTCTTCACCAAAGTCGCGGAGGCGGCCCTTGTTCCCCTGAGAGAACGAGGGGTGCGCATCCTCAACTACCTCGACGACTGGCTCATACTTGCACAGTCTCGCGAGCAGTTGCGCGCACACAAGGACCTGGTGCTCAGGCACCTCAGCCAGTTGGGCCTTCGGGTCAACTGGGAAAAGAGCAAACTCGTGCCAACACAGAGGATCTCTTTTCTCGGCATGGAGTTGGATTCGGTCAACCAGACAGCACGCCTCACCCAGGAACGTGCTCAGTCGGTGCTGAACTGCCTCAAGACTTTATCAGGCAGGACGGCGGTCCCACTGAAACTCTTTCAGAGGCTCCTGGGGCATATGGCTGCAGCTGCGGCGATAGTGCCGCTCGGTCTGCTCCATATGAGACCGCTTCAGCACTGGCTCCATGGCCGAATCCCGAGGTGGGCGTGGAAACGCGGTACTCACCGGGTTCAGATTACACCGGCCTGCCGCAAAACCTTCAGCCCGTGGTCAGATCCCTCGTTCCTTCGGGCAGGAGTGCCCCTGGAGCAGGTATCCAGGCATGCTGTGGTATTCACGGATGCCTCGGCCACTGGCTGGGGAGCCACGTACAACGGGCACGCAGTGTTAGGGGTTTGGACGGGTCCCCAACTGCGTTGGCATATCAATTGCCTCGAGCTGCTGGCAGTACGCCTGGCCTTGAGCCGCCTCAGAGGGCGCCTTCAGGGCAAGGACGTTCTGGTCCGTACGGACAACACTGCGACCGTTGCGTATATCAACCGGCAAGGCGGTTTACGCTCCCGTCGCATGTCGCAACTCGCCCGCCACCTCCTCCTCTAGAGTCAGAAGCATCTGAGGTCCCTTCGTGCCATCCACATCCCAGGAGTGCTCAACCGGGCAGCCGACGAGCTGTCTCGAGCAGCACTTCCAGGGGAGTGGAGACTCCATCCTCAGGCGGTCCAGCTGATTTGGAATCGGTTCGGAGTTGCTCAGGTAGACCTGTTTGCATCTCCGGAAACCACCCACTGCCAGTGGTTCTACTCCCTAACCGAGGCAACGCTCGGCACGGATGCACTGGCACACAGCTGGCCCCAGGGCCTGCGCAAATATGCGTTCCCCCCAGTGAGCCTACTAGCACAGACACTGTGCAAGATCAGGGAGGACGAGGAGCAGGTCTTGTTAGTAGCTCCATATTGGCCCAGCAGGACTTGGTTCCCGGAACTCATGCTCCTCGCGACAGCCCCTCCCTGGCCGATTCCTCTGAGGAAGGATTTGCTTTCTCAGAGACGGGGCACCCTCCGGCACCCGCGTCCAGACTTGTGGAAACTCCATGTGTGGTCCCTGGACGGGACGCGGAGGTTCTAGGTGACCTGCCCCAGGAGGTAGCTCTCACTATTGCTTCAGCACGAGCACCGTCCACAAGACGGGCCTATGCGCTGAAGTGGAACCTGTTCGTCGAATGGTGTTCCTCTCACCGTGAGGACCCCCGGAGATGTTCGATCAGAGCCGTACTGTCCTTCCTGCAGCAAGGGTTGGAGCGTAGGCTGTCCCCCTCCACCCTTAAAGTTTACGTTGCTGCTATTTCAGCCCACCACGACCCCGTAGAAGGGAGATCGGTGGGGAAACACGATCTGGTCATCAGGTTTCTTAGGGGGGCTAGGAGGTTAAATCCTCCTAGGCCTCACTCCTTACCCTCTTGGGATTTGGCATTGGTGCTAAGAGCCCTACAAATTGCCCCCTTTGAGCCTTTGCAGTCAGTCGAGTTGAAGTTTCTCTCTATGAAAACCCTACTCCTGACTGCGTTGGCCTCGATCAAGAGGGTGGGGGACCTGCAGGCATTTTCGGTCGACGAATCGTGCCTTGAGTTTGGGCCGGCTGACTCCAGTGCAACACTGAGACCCCGGCCTGGCTATGTGCCCAAGGTTCCTACCACTCCCTTCAGGGACCAGGTGGTGAACCTGCAAGCGCTGCCCCTGGAGGAGGCAGACCCAGCCCTAGCTTCGCTCTGTCCTGTACGTGCATTGCGACAGTACGTGGATAGAACTCGGAGCTTCAGGACCTCAGAACAGCTCTTTGTTTGTTACGGAGGGCAGCAGAAGGGGAATGCTGTCTCCAAGCAGAGGATGGCCCACTGGATAGTGGATGCCATCACCTTGGCTTATGAAGCACAAGGTGTGCCCTGCCCGCTCAGGCTGCGTGCTCACTCCACTAGGGGTGTCGCATCGTCCTGGGCGCTGGCTCGTGGTGCCTCGCTAGCAGACATCTGTAGAGCTGCGGGTTGGGCGACTCCCAACACGTTCGCTAGGTTTTATAGCCTACGTGTCGAACCGGTTTCCTCCTGTGTTCTCACCTCAAACGGGTAGTGGCACTGAGAGGCCCGGCTCAGAGTCGGCTTGCGGCGTCCTTACGCCTAATTCTCCAGAGAGTTCCTTAACCAGGTAAACCCTGTCGAGTCCTCCAGCACTCCAGCGTCCAGACGTGGCGGAGCGTCCGGCGCCAGGCCTTTCAGCCAATGAATTCTTGAAATCTGGTGTGAGGCTAGTGCCCATATGAAAGACCCTGCTGGGATCCCATATGTGTATTCCACGGTATGCTTATTAGAGCCGTGTTTTCCCTGGCAGACCACGTTCTGCCATCTCTAATGATGCAGCCTAAGCCATCTCCGAGACTTCCATGTGCATAGGGCCCTACGGGGTTACTTCACATGAGTAATGTCACTTAACCCCCTCTGGGAGGAGGTGACTCCGCAGTGTGCCTCTTCCAAGCGGAAGGGCACGCTTCCCAGTGTTACCCAAGTCCTACTGTTTGGGTTGCTCAAGGAACAACAGTAGTTGACCTTCTCTGTGTAGAGCCCGGTCCTATCGTCTGCCTTATAGGAAGGATCAGGAGGCCTACACAGGGCACTGGAAGGGGCAGCTCCTGTGGCGCTTTGGTAGGGATCCCAATTTCGTCGGTCATCCGACGTGACTCGGAGTGACCGACTGAAAGGGAACGTCTCGGTTACGTATGTAACCCTCGTTCCCTGAAGGAGGGAACGGAGACGTCACGTCCCGTCGCCACAGTCGCTGTACCACCGCTGAGCTGCCGGGTCACCGGCTCGGCTCCTCAGCGAAAGCATGAATTAATGCGGTGCACCTGCTGCCTCTTATACTCACTCTGTGATCGGCAGCAGCTGGATGCAATGATCGCATGCCAATGTCCATTGGCTCGTTTAGTTACACTCGAAGTGGATTGGTCTCTCTGGCGAGATCCCAATTTCGTCGGTCATCCGACGTGACGTCTCCGTTCCCTCCTTCAGGGAACGAGGGTTACATACGTAACCGAGACGTTTTCCTATTTTATAAATGCACAATGTTGATATTGCACACAAATGCACACAAATAATAGTAGACCATTTACAGTTCCAAATGATATATTACTCTTACCTTTATGAGCAAAAATGGCACGGCGTATTTTAAGTTGTTTTTACTGTAAGAAAAAAATACAAGTGACCACGCTGGAGCCTCCGTGTCCTGTAAAGCTCGCTTCAGCTTCCACTCTCCACACAAACTGTTGGATATGCGTCTAACAGCGCACATTTATATAGGTTAAACATTTAAACTAACACTGTGATATGCTTGAACTGTTTATAGGCCTATCTATCGATTTTATTTTAGTCAAGTCGTGATGATTTGATAAGGCTAAATTAATCAAACATAGGCGATCAACACTGACGCTGGCCGCTTGGTCGTTGCTTAAAAGAAAAAAAAACATTTAACTAACAAAAAATGCTCCCAAGGTTTTTCTAAATTAACTTTATGAAGAAGAAAAAAACGAAACATAGCCTAATCACTTTTCCATTACATACAAAACTGAACTATTTTAATAGGTAGCTATAAGCTGTTTTGGGAGAAGGGAAAGACTCATATCGCTGAGAACAAAAAAAAAAAAAAAAGTTTAAAACGTTTTTTCCCCCCAGTACATTCATGATATTTCCATGTTCCGCTTTTAAGCCACAACCTACAGATCCCACAACACAAACATAACATTCACAAACATAAAAGCAAGCATTGGCAGTGCTGCCTGCGTGATTTGGCAGGATGTGTGCAACGCGCGCATCAAATAGCCCTGCATCAGTTTAATAACTTTGATAACTTTAATTCTTACAACTGTTAAATTAATGGGCAAATGGTAAATATGTCGAAGAGCACATAGAAATAGATAGCAAAATAGCCAATGTAAACTAAATGTTATAAACAAAGGAGCAACCATAGAAATGTTTAAATGAATCTTTATTATAACAAATTTCTCTTAAGTTACGCAACTATTCACACTTCATTCAAAACTATTCTTTTACACGTTTAAAAAGTAAACATCATTTCATTGTTCTCGTATAACACGTACACAATACCTCATTAACACCCCAAATTTCTACAAACTTTGGTAAACAGTCCACCAGAGAGAGAGAGAGAGATGAGAGCAGATGGACTATAATAACGCTAAAGTTTTACTCTACAGCCGATTCAATGCAAGTGACAGATACAGCAACGACTGGCTAAACCAGGCCAACCACTAAAGCAGACTTAAAGGAATGGGCCACATTCTGCAAACCCCTCTGCTGTTTTTAAGATTATGATGATAACACATGATATATCACAAATAACAACCAAAGACTAATAAATATTATACAAATATTCTGCATGGCAGTAACAAGCACACGGTGTCATATATGCAAAATAACAGTCAGCATTTAACCTTATGAAGACTTTGGAACTCCAAACGTGGCTTTGCGCTCTGGAGTGATGCTGATAAACTCCCTCACGAGGTCCTGAACATTAATGCGATCCAAAATTTCTCACGCTCGTCCTTGAAACTTTAATATTTTTAGGGTTTTTGAAAAACTCATAAATTCTCTTTTGCAACATGCTCATGCGCTTCCTGTCTAACTGAAATTATGTCCCTCAAGGCAACCTTAGTTAGGCGTTGTAATCGGCAACAATCTGATTGGTTAAATACACATCGTGATTTGATTTGAATTATTGAATAACTCAAAACTCAAACATAATCAAATCTTTTTTATAGTCAAATCCCAAATATTCAAGTATAAATATACAGTATATATAATATATATATATATATATAGCCTATATATATTTTTTTATTCACAACAGTTTACAGTTGCCCACAGAAAAAAACAGGGGGTGCTGCAGCACCCTCAGCACTGTTCCCGCACCCCTGTTATACACAAATATAGACATGTCAGCATTTCATACATGCGTTTGTGTCCATACAGTTTGCCCTTTGACAGCAAATTTAATTCACAAACAACTGACAGTCATGACCTAAATTTGATTTTCATTTATCAATAATTAAATTGTGAATTTGGGGGGCAGTCGTGGCCTAATGGTTAGAGAGTCGGACTCGTAAACCAAAGGTCACAGGTTCGAGTCTCAGGTCCGGCAGGAATTGTGGGTGGGGGGAGTGAATGTACAGCGTTCTCTCCACCTTCAATACCACGACTGAGGTGCCCTTGAGCAGGTGTGTGTGTGTGTGTTTACTGCTGTGTGTGTGCACTTTGATGGGATAAATGCATCAAAATTCCGAGTATGGGTTACCATACTTGGCCACATGTCACGTCACTTTCACTTTCAAAATGAATAATCAATGCTGAAATTTGTCATTAATAACTTACATTTCATGCCATCAGTCATGGGCACACTTAAGCTCAGGTGATCTCTCTGTTCTTGGCTCATTTTAAGTCACACATGTGCATTCAGAAAATTATGTTATGTTAACTGGCCACTCATTGTGACCAGATCATTGAATAGTTGTTGAATTTAATAAGTTGTTGATTCAGATGCACATAACAGATGCAATCGATCAGTCCAGTTTATGAATGAATCGTTCTGTGATATGCAAACCAATTTAACTGGTTTGATGAAAAACATCTGCTTGTTGGTGAATCAGACATTCTCAAGTAGGTAACGATATCTTCAGTTCAAAATAACAAGGAAAGACATGTTTTTATGAAATGCAGTCAACTAAAAAGTACAATATTCTGCATTGGAATGCAGTGAAGCAGTAGCAGGTGTAGAAAGTAGTTGGTGGGAGGGGCTCTAAAAGTGTGGGTGGGCCTGAATAATTTGCATCACCTGGCTCAATTTGGGAAAAAAAAAAATCTTGTCCCTGCATGTCAGCACAAATGCACATGATTTTTTTTTTATTGCTGCGGCGCCCGGGGAGCAGTTGGGGGTTCGGTGCCTTGCTCAAGGGTCTCACCTCAGTCGTGGTATTGAGGGTGGAAGAGGGCGCTGGTTATTCACTACCCCCACCTACAATCCCTGCCGGACCTGAGACTCGAATCCGCGACCTTCGGGTTACAAGTCTGACTCTCTATCCATTAGGCCACGACTGCCTAACACTATATCATTAACAAGAGATATCACAATGTCTGAGTCCTATGATCAACAACCTACATTGCAGTACGGTACATATACATGGCCCAAATGCCTATTTACACATAGCAACTGTGTTGTGTAAAATTGTGTTGAATTTGCATATAAGACAATAATTGAAGAGATATAGATTTGTAGTCATTTTACGGAGACGATATAGACACATGTCTTCCAGGCAGATTCATAACATTTTCTGTTGATTGGAAATTCTTAATTATTCCGCCCTGATGGTTGAAATGGGAATTTTCACTGCTCTAGCTATTTTCTTAAAGCCACTTTCTAATTTGTAAAGCTCAATTATCTTTTGCAGCACATCAGAAATATATTCTATGTTTTTTTCTCATAGTCAAGTCAAGTTGAGCTTTATTGTCATTCTGCTACATGTGGGGACATACAGTGGAACGAAATGTCGTGCCTCAATAAAATACATAAATGTTGCTGCATAAATACAGACATAAAACAATGAAGTAAAACACTATAAACCTATACACAACTAACCTACTGACAGATTTTGACTAAGTATACTATATACAGTATATTGTTTTCCCTATACAACTAAAGATAAAGATAGAAAATACAAACTATGCGAATGCTTCACATAAATACTGTGTTATAGTGATGGGTGATTAATTTGGAATTTGGCCTTTGTTTTTTTCCCCCCTCCTATTTATATTTCTGTGAAACAGGAAGCCATGGCTGGATAATTTCATGTTCATAATCACGCTTGTGTGCTCAAAATTGTGAATATGAATGGGAATATATTTCAGATATATTTTACTCATAAGAATTTCTAGGGGTACCAGTAATTGTGTCCAACATGTATTTGAGAAAACACATTTATTTCATAATGATATTTCCCCCCATTTTAAATTCTTATTCTCCAGTGAAAGCTTAGATTTTTGTGATTAAAAGATCAAAAGGATTAACAATGCACATTTATTTTCACAGCCTTCTTTGATCATATTTACCAAGGGTACCAACAATTCTGACCACGTGTGTATACATACAAATATACACACATCTACACTCACATATTATATACACATATACACACCAGCATTATATATCTCCACATCCGGAATGTGTGATAGTGTGAAGTAGGGGTCGACCGATATGCGTTTTTCAGGGCCGATGCCGATACCGATTATTACAGACCAACTAGACCGATAACCGATATTTTGAACCGATATATGTCTGGTGTAAAAATGACAATTAATGTCAAAATTTAGAATAACAAGGGCTCTGACAAAAACTGCCTTCCCTGGTGTTGGTTGCACTTCTTACTCATGTCTTCCTCCATGCATCCCTCTACAATACGGGTAATATAAAGAGAGAGTTAAAAGTGGGGCCACTGTAGGGCTGCACGATATATTGCATGCGATTGTCATGTGCATCTCTTCAGTAAAGCCGGTTCTGTGATTAGTATTAAATCTCCATCACATGCTTTCCAACCCAGTAGATGGAGAGGAAGTTAATACACAGAGCCGCAGTTCACTGACAAGCTACGCAATTCGTGCTCATAATCACAGATGAATCGCCTTCGATAATGAACGTGATGTTACGAAGCTTGTCAGTGAACTACAGCTCTGTGTATTAAATGCCGCTCCATCTGAAAGCAGGTGATGGAGATTTACTGCTAATCACAGAACCGGCTTTACTGACGAGATGCACATGACTATCGCATGGAATATATCGTGCAGCCCTAGGCCACTGTATGCTTCATGATTAAACCTATGTATACTGTACTACAGCTAAACAGCTTGGGGAAATGTAAGTATTTGGCTTCAATAATTTACATGTTGGAAATGTATGTGTAATAGCATAACCTCTCATAATTCTTCATTAATTATTTTCTGATGATTAAATCATAACCTACAAGAGGTGACTATTCAATTCATCATCTTGCACATCAATTGATTAACTTAAAAAGCACAATGTATATAATAAGTGTAAATAATTTAATTGTCTTCATAGCTACATTGTAGAAGTTAAGAAGACCGCAACTATTTTAATGAAACTATAACACTAATAGCCTATTATAGGCACACTTGGTTCAATAGCCTATATCTTAATCTTGGCCTATGTGACAGTATCTTAATCTTGGCCTATGTGACAGTATCTTAGTCTTAGCCTATGTGACAGTAATTTCCATTAGTTTTAATTTACAGTGCAGTGCAAATGAAGGCATAACACATTAATTTAATTTATCTTTTAATCAAATGAGAGTTAAACTCTATTTTTGGCAAACAAATGGGTTTACTATTAAAATTAAAACATGGAAGAAATAGCGTATTGTGTGATTATTCTTTTAAACAAAGTAGTAATAATTGTTGTAGTAGTATTACTAGATAAACCATGAGGACCTCTTAAGTTTCTGTAGCCTATGTATGATATGACGATCGTTTTACTCAAATGAAACGGTCAAATGCTCATGAAGTAACTCGCAGAGCAGTTCTGGGGATGTTGTTCATGTATTTATGTCCTAATTTAGTGAGACGGCAGATGCTGAAAACACAGCGAGCAGTCGCGCACTTCTCTGTGTGTGTGTGTGTAGTAAAAACCATGCATCTGTGCCATTCACATATACAGAGACACGCAGAGCATGCAGAATTCATATTTAAATAGTCTTTTTGCGGCTTAATGTTTACAGATACTAGTCCATAGCGCGTGTCGATTTAAGTGTACTGACCTACTTTTGATTAATTCATCCAAACTTTGACAAATTCCGTGACTCCGCGTTATACAGTAAATTCCATTTATATGACTGGATTCCGCGATTCCGTCCGGGTTTTCCCCATCGCGGAAACCATAAGTAGATAATATTGAGGTGTTTTGCAACTTCAGTGTAGTGGATTGTGATTTATTGCAACTTGAGCAACATCTGCTGCTGCCTTTGAGAGACAACTGATGCGTGATCACTGAAACAAGCAGCTCAGTTAGCAAGCGCTTTCGGTGTGAGAGTGCCTTAATCTTCCACGCTGATTGGTTTGTGACTCCCAACAAATCAGATGCGCGGTGGGCGGAGACTGCTCTAGCCCACAGAGTGGTGAGTTCCGACAGGCCGCGTCAGAGCCAAATAGCGCGTTTCAAAATTAAATTATTTTATCGGCACATCGATTTTGAAAATGGCCGATACCGATTATCATAAAAATGCTTAATATCGACGGCGATAATCGGCCAGGCCGATAATCGGTCGACCCCTAGTGTGAAGCATTGGATATATGATATTATTGTTATAATTTGTTATTCATTGTTTTCAACTTCATTTACAAAATACAAAATACAGTGAAGGAGCAAGATTACTCTATACAGATAGAATAATAGAAGAGAGGGATATAGAAGAAGAAAGAGAAAATTGCTGCCGTTTTGTGTGGCCGTTGACTGGTTAAATTGATTTCCTGCTGTATATGCAGATTCCACTGGAATTTTGTAAATATGCTCATTCCAACTCTTAAGACATCTTTGAAGGGTCTGCCAAAACACTACGGCCAGACCTTCCGGGTCATTGACGCATGACCCGGGTGCATCTATGCACTTGGTGTTTTGATATCATTAAGAGTGACCTGCCAAGGTGGTTCAACACCTTGGCAAGACCTTCTGAGTCATTGATCATGACCCGGTTGTAGTGTTGGGTTTGAGTCCACCCAAGTCGTGTCTGATTGTTTAACCAATTGACTCCGAGTCCAAAATGGACAGAGTCAGACTCAAGTCCAAGTCCAAAAGTGCAGAGTCCGAGGCAAGTCTGATTTCAGCTAAACATTACTGTTCATCAGTATTTTAAGCTTGTTTTAACCTTTACAACTAGAAAAGGAAAAGGTTTTATATGAGGGGTGGTCAGACCTTAGTCAGGGTAGATGGCATTTTGAATTTTTTCGTGGATGAAAATGAGGCTGTGAGGGATAGATCTAGTCTTTATAAGGGCACACACTGTGTATAAAAGCCCTACATGTAATTTCCATAATTCTCAGCCAACTCGCAACTGTTTTATTTTTGAATGCATTTTAATTGCATTTATTGTTAATAAATTACATTATGTAAAGAATAAATAATGAGGGGCTGCACCGACCACACCTCAAGACATTGTTTATATGTTGTGTTTCAAGACATTCGCAGGGTTCCCACGCATCCTGAAAAACCTGGAAAATTGATGACTAATTTTCTCTGCCTGTTTTTGCTCCAAACGCGCGATCGGCAATCTGCTATTTTGTTTTATTTTAGCCAATCTCTGTTCTGGACTTGCACACAAACTGGACTGCAAGCATTTTCCAAGATGTCATTTGTGTGGAAATATTACGAATTCTGTAAATGGAATGTTAACAATGGCCAGAGATGCCACAAAGAGGGGAAAATATTGTAGCAGGCAGAGCAGCTCACTGTTAATGTTCCATGAAATATTGGAAGAAAATCTACATATTGAATTGGGTGGGTGAGATTTATATATATAAATGTATCTCTGAGGGGAACTGACTGTCTGAAAAGTTTAGATGTTCCACCTACTGTCAGAGAGTGAATTTGTGTTCTCATTCAGCTCGTCTGCTGTTTTTGTTTCCTGCAGATATGTTTTATATAGCATAATTTCACAAAGCTAAAGTCAGACCATACTTTTTGCTTCAGATTTTGAAATTACATCTAAATTAATCTAATTTAAATCAGAAACTGCTAATATATGTAGCAACTTTGTTTGGATTGAGAGTAAAATGCTGTGGTTGCCTCGAATTTTAAATGGCTACAGAGAGTTCAGCCGGTAATATAGCAATAGAGTTAAGTCATAGCTATAAACTGTATGTTTTTAAAGACTTTTGGGGAGAGGAATATATTACTTTAGACTAGAGCATGATCCTTGTCTTTTATTCTTATCGTAACTAAATTAAAAATGTCCTGGAAAAGTCCTAGAAGTCCTGGAAAATGATCACTGAAAAAGAGTGGGAACCCTGGTCAGGTTTTTTGTCCTTAAAGCGCTTTTGTGTGTAGGACTAATTTCTTATGCATTTCATCCATGCCTCAGTTACTAATTCCAAAATGTCATTTTCGACCTAGTAACAGAAGCTTGAGCCATTGCTTTTAAGTTGCTAAACTATTTTACATTTTTACAAAAAAAAAAAATCAGAGCAGTGCTGACAACACGTTTCTGTACGAGTGTGTGTCTGTAGTACTGTATGTGTGTGCTTTTGAGTGGGAGAGAGAGCAGGAGAAATAAAGTATGTGCTTTCCATATAAGTTAAACTCAATTTTGTTGCAAAAACATGGAAATAATTTGGGGTTTTTATCTTGTTGTTTGCTATAATTAAACTAATACTAAAAAGTAATACTAATGTAAAGCATTCTCAAGCTTTCAATCTAATTATTAATTACAAGCAAAAACATAAATATTAATCAAAATTACAAATTGAATAGTTTAGGTTTAGGTTTTAGTTTAGGTTTTTCAGTCTATATAGTATAGGTTACTACAGAACTAGCCTACTACAGACACTTAATGATTAATAAATTAAGTTGATAAAATAAGTAATACATTTAAAAATAAAACACTGCACAATCTTCACTGTATGCATTAAATATAAATGATTCTTATTAAAGTTACTAAAATGATTGTCACAACTCGAGCAGTGAGTGATTTTCACTTTTTCTTTTGTTGCTTGATTAACATTAATGACACAGTCAGTGGCAGCAGGTTTACGCTGCTATTGCTTTTAGACCTGATGAATGGATCCAATATTTTGACACATCTGTGTTTTTCCCAACTGTTCAGGTTCACTTAAGACATAACCGACTGCATTTACAATACTCTCTAAGACGAGCATTTTAAAATAATTCAGCAACTTAATTTAGCATTCGCACTCTGACTGAGAGGCAGTTTCTGTGAGCGCGCTTTGGGTGCATCGGGTGAGTTCCGTCAACAACTCCCTTGACTCAGTTGGACTCGGAAATATATTTTGAGGTACAAAGGCTCGAATCTGAGTCAAGTTCTAGTAAAAATGCTTCCAAGTCTGTGACAAGTCCAAGTCCAGACTCAAGTACGAGTCCGAGTACCACAACTATATATGGTTGCGTCTATGCCCTTGGTGTTTGGGTGAACAACCAGCTGTAGTTATAAGGCCAGGTGTCATATCTTATCAAGTCCATTGCTGGTCTACAGACCCGTTGGCCATGTGGTCCTGTGATGAAAGAAAGAAAGAAGGAAAAAGAGAAAGAAAGAGAGACAGAAAGAGAAAGAGAGAAAAGAGAAAATTATTATGCAAAAAAATGTAAGTATAAATAAAATAAGATCTCTATAGACTGTTTCAACGTAGGGCTGGGCGATATGGGCAAAAAAAATATCACGATAATTTTTTTCATATCAGTCGATATCGATAATTATCACGATAAATGTCAAATCTTTATTTCTTTCAAGTTTAAAGACAGATTTTTGCTCCAAAGTGAAAGTTGTAGAAACCAGACCATTCATTTTCCTTAACAAAATAAATATCTAAATAGAAAAATGTATTTCTTAGTTACTGCATGGTCTAATGAGTGATATTGTTTCAAATCAAGAAACAGGTTTGGGTTGCCTGATAATAATATTAATAATAATAATAATAATATCACTTTTTTTGTCTCTTAGAAATGCACATTTGATAGTAGCTTGAGTTAGGATGCAGAGGTAAATTTTTGTTCATTATCAAAAACAGTAACATCTGTAAAAATTGTAGCAACCTCAGTTTTATACGGTTAAATTTATTCTGACCAAGGATTTATTATTTTTTTTATTAAGCATTGGTCTCCCATTGTAGCATACATTTAAATCATGATAAACACAGTTAAAACCACACATTTAGCACCTCAATACCATGGTAAATAAATGTATAACTATGAAAAACAGTAGTCTAAAAACATTCAGTACAAATGCACGCATGCTATAGCTTAATCACAAATACATATTATAATTATATACCATTACTCCTGTAATAAAATTCTATGTGAAATCCCACATTTCTGTCACAATACCATGGTGCAGTGAGTGTTACTACAGTAAATCCATGGTAAATGATGGCGATGTGTAGATTGAAAAGCCTTCTGACTGTCTGGTTGCACACAGTGTTTCTCCTGTGTTTGGCTTTGGCTAGTTTAAATCAGAGTAATTTGTTCATCACTGAATTCGCGCTTCACACTGGATCTCACAGCACTGTTTAGTGCTCCTGTGACCGAGTAAACGCATCTGCTCTAGTGGCGCGCGCGGCACTTTGAACTTTGATCCGAACGGATTAACGGTCCTTTTGGCGCGATTCAAATGAGTCGCGCTGTTTCGTTCCGCTTTTGGCGCATAAACAGTATATCGAACATTTATCGAACTCTTCATATAGTTTTATCGAGGAAAATTATATCGTGATAATTATCGTTATCGAATTACCGCCCAGCCCTATTTCAACGGCAACAACATAAATGCTACTGCTCATGCAGCATTTCTGATAACAAGCAAAATATGTTTGCTGCGTAAATCAGACGGGCTTACTGAACATGCAAATTCATTCTCTGCCAGGAGGAGGTTCTGTTGTAGCAAGAGAAATAGAGGTTTTCCTGGTAACGGCTGTACACAAAGCAGCGCTCCGCTCAAAAACGCTGCTTTATCAGGCATTACAGGCAAGATCAAATGAAAATGATATCGAAAATGTTCTGAAGACAGTCTGTTTCCTTCAGAGATACAGTGATATAAAAACACCTGCGCCGCGTTTTGATTTTGAAACGTGCAGTGCTCATGTTTATTCATGTATTGTCCAAGCCTTTTGGAAAATCTATTTGTGGCAGTCAGTTTTGATATTGTGGTGAGCCGCCACAAATAAATCAATGTGTGGGAAACATCCCACAGCACAACAACCTGTCAAGGCATGCTAATGTTTATGATGATACCACATATTTGTTTAAATTTGGTTATTTTGAGTTTGGAGATACAGTGCCAGTGGCAAAATCAAACTGGAGTACAACCGAAACATCACATTTATTAAATACACTGAAGGAACTAAATATAATTCAACGACTGGATGGCAGGAAGGTTAGAAACACGGATTTATTCAAAGCAGTTAGTGACCAATTAAAAGAAGCCGGCGCAGACCGTACCGTCGAACAAATCCGAAACAGGTGGAAGACTTTGAAGAAGGCGTACTTCAAAGCTAAAATGCATAACAGTAATAGTGGAGCAGACCCCTCCAACTTCCCCTTTTTTGACCAAATGTACAAAATCATGGGTGGGCGACCACTATCCAACGTCAGTGACAACGGAGTGGATGAGGGCTTTCCAGAACCTTGTGATGAGGAGACCTCAGATGAGGTTAACTTCAGCATTTCTGGTAAGTTTTGCTTAACATTACAATTGCCTTATTTACTAATGCCAGAGAGACTATTAAGTCAGTTAACTACAAAATACAGCAATTTGGAACTACTCCATTATAGTTGTTAAGTTCGTGCATTAAGTCCTACTTTATTCTAAGCACACAACCATTTCTGTTGAAATATGGAAAAAAGTACTGGGTTGATTCTTTGATTTGACAGAAGTATGGTGGTGTTGTCTTTTTTGAAGTATGCATGTCAGTTACTATTATTGTTTTTTTAACTCCCCATAACGTTTAGATGATGAGGACAGCATCACGGAGGCTGGGGGCAGTGCCCACACAGACCGCACTTGATACCTGTGAAGGCAGCTCACGTATGACAGATTTAACTCTGCAGAGCACTACCAAAAAACGTAAGCTGCATTCAAGTAAACTTGAAGTAGGTTATGTCTTATTCATTTTGTAGTTAAATGGCAGTTAATCTGCTGAAAGTGACGCTGACATGTTTGAACTGAAATTCTTCATTGCTTCATAATATGTGACCCTGTCTGTGAAAACCAGGCATAAGTCTGAAAATATAATTCTGATATAACAAGCATCATGTGATATTTTCACAGAATGTTCTTTACATGTTGGATGGTTTTATGTAGAAAACAGTAAATCTCGAAAATTTACAGGCAGGGTCACATATTTGAACTATACTTTTACACTATTCTTTACAATACCTAGACTACCTATATAATATGCTAAATAAGGAATAAGCGTGTCTAAGTACATATTATATTATTAGGGTGTTTGCAATGCAGAAACTGTAAAGACCAACTTAAATTATGTTTTTAACAGGAACCAAATCAAAATCAGCTTCGGGGTATGAGAGAGCGCTGAGGACTTGGTCGACTGATCAGCAGGCTTTTCTACAAGAAATGCAGGAATCCCAGAGCAGGTGGATAATGCAACAGCAAGAACAGAACAGACAGCACGACGAGAGATTGATTTCACGTTTCATTGAGGAAAATTCACGCTCTACAGAATGTTTAATTGTCAGATCTTTGAAGGGCTAAGAGGTATCCTCCCTCACGCTTCACAGGCAGCTCCACATTGGCAACCCCCCCACCCCCCCTCCCCCCTCCCCCCTCCCCCCTCCCACCACCAATATCGCCCACATACACAACATTTACAGTGGTGTGAAAAAGTGTTGGCCCCCTTCTTGATTTTTTTGCATGTTTGCCACACTTTAATGTTTCAGATCATCAAACAAATTTAAATATTAATCAAAGATAACAAGTCAACACAACATGCAGTTTTTAAATGAAGGTTTTTTTTTATGAAGGGAAAACAAAATCCAAACCCACATGGCATTATCCACAAATGGCGAAAACATGGAACAGTGGTGAACCTTCCCAGGAGTGGCCGGCCGACCAAAAGTACCCCAAGAGCGCAGCGACGACTCATCCAAGAGGTCACAAAAGACCCCACAACAACATCTAAAGAACTGCAGGCCTCACTTGCCTCAGTTAAGGTCAGTGTTCATGACTCCACCATAAGAAAGAGACTGGGCAAAAATGGCCTGCATGGCAGAGTTCCAAGACCAAAACCGCTGCTGAGCAAAAAGAACATAAAAGCTCATCTCAGTTTTGCCAGAAAACATCTTGATGATCCCCAAGACTTTTGGCAAAATACTCTGTGGACTGACGAGACAAAAGTTGAACTTTTTGGAAAGTGTGTGTCCCATTACATCTGGCGTAAAAGTAACAGCATTTCAGAAAAAGAACATCATACCAACAGTAAAATATGGTGGAGGTAGTGTGATGGTCTGGGGCTGTTTTGCTGCTTCAGGACCTGGAAGACTTGCTGTGATAAATGGAACCATGAATTCTGCTGTCTACCAAAAAATCCTGAAGGACAATGTCCGGCCATCTGTTCGTGACCTCAAGCTGAAGCGAACTTGGGTTCTGCAGCAGGACAATGATATAAAACACACCAGCAAATCCACCTCTGAATGGCTGAAGAAAAACAAAATGAAGACTTTGGAGTGGCCTAGTCAAAGTCCTGACCTGAATCCTATTGAGATGCTGTGGCATGACCTTAAAAAGGCAGTTCATGCTCGAAAACCCTCCAATGTGGCTGAATTACAACAATTCTGCCAAGATGAGTGGGCCAAAATTCCTCCACAGCACTGTAACAGACTCATTGCAAGTTATCGCAAACGCTTGATGGCAGTTGTTGCTGCTAAGGGTGGCCCAACCAGTTATTAGGTTTATGGGGCAAGCAATTTTTCGCACAGGGCCATGTGGGTTTGGATTTTGTTTTCCCTTCATAATAAAAAACTTCATTCAAAAACTGCATGTTGTGCTTACTTGTGTTATCTTTGATTAATATTTAAATTTGTTTGATGATCTGAAACATTAAAGTGTGGCAAACATGCAAAAAAATAAAAAATCAGGAAGGGGGCCAACACTTTTTCACACTACTGTATATGTACAGCCCCAGTATCCCTACCCACGTCCCCAGCCTGAAAATTCACAGTCTGATTACACAATCCAAGATCTAGACTAGAATAACAAGAGTTCAAAAGTTTACATGTAAGAGAAAAATAATTACGACTGTTTACCAAACAGAATTAACAAAGAACATGTTTTAAAATTGAAATGTTTTAACTGTTTACAAGTTCATTGTTACATTTGCATTAATGCCTTGACATTCATACATGTAAAAACACATACGTTCAAACAGACATGCATGCACATATGCACACAATCTCACACACACACACACACACACACACACACACACAAACACGCATGCATGCACATACACACACACACACACACACACACACATGGACGTACATTTGCATACAATAAGAACACATTCGAACAAACACACACACATGCACATTTTCACACAATCACACACACATTTGCATGCAATCACACACACATTTGCACGCAATCACACAAACACATGCATGCACATATTCACACAATCACACACGCTACCTCAACCATATGCATAAATGCAGACAGATTGTTGTTCCTAATACAGGCACCCTGATGCCAAATTTTGTACTTGAGTAGGCACAGTTTTGTTAAAAGAATACTTGTATGAAAGATTATTTTGTACTGCACTAAACTGCATTGTAACATTTTTGTTTGTTTTTTGTTTTGTGTTTAAAAACTTAAGATTTGAGATTCAGAAATATTTTGAATGTTATTTCACATATGCCTTAATGTTACTGCACTACGCAGCACTGTCACTTTTTTGTTCCTTGTTTTATATGGAAGATTTCTGATTTAAGATTCTGGAATATTTTGAATGTCATTAAACATGTGTCTAAGTGTTAGATGTTGTGTGTTTCATAGGTTAAAAAAGGTGCCCTTTACGAAGCATAAAATTCTTGGACATGTATCTACTTAGTGTCTCCCTCGCAGTGTTGCCAGTAGCAGTTTCCTGGTAGTGCACTGGCTGACTTGGCTGAGGGAAACTTACTGTGGGGTCATTGAGTTCCTCCACCCAGTTGCTGTTACAGAAATCTGCTTCTTTTTGGCAAAAATTGTGTAAGGCACAACAGGTAGCAATCATAGCTGGTGTGAACGTGAAGTGGAAGTCACTCCTCTTAAGAAGCACCCTCCATCTTGACTTTAGGATACCAAAAGCCATTTCAATGCCCACTCGGACTGAGCTAAGGTACACATTGAATGACTCTTGTGCTGGGGTCAAATTAGGAGAGATGATGTAGCCTTTCATTAGCCAGTCTAAGAGGGGGTAGGCAGGGTCACCAAGAATTTGAAGTCGGACTTGTTCTCCTTCGATGTTCTTGACACACTAAATAGAGAGGACCAGAGAAAAGCAAAACTATTCTTCAGTTTTGTGTATGCTCTAAACCTGAATTAGTTTATTAAATTTTTTTTTAAGAATGTTGCCTTCAAACTTTAGCTTTTGTAAAAAGTGAAACTGAGATTAGGTTGTATTAACATGTAACTGTATGCAGTAGAAAAATAGGTTTACATTAGTAGTCATCCCTCAAAATCTTTGGTTAAAATAACCCAGACTCATTTGTTGACAAAATGTTTCTTTTCTACACTGAGCTAAAACTGTTTAACCTCTTATTTTCAGCTATTTAGATACAATATTTTTTATTATTAAACCATGCATAAATAAAATGGTAGCACTTTATTTTACAGTCCTGTTACTCATGTATATACTATGTACTCATTATAGTAATTACAATAACTAGGTACTAACCCTACCCCATGTACTTACCTTATATTACCAGACCTTTCTTAGGTAGGTACACTGTAAGTACATGTAAGTACACGTACTGTAAAATAAAGTGCAACAAATAAAATATTTAGGTATTATGAACTAAAAACATGTTTTCATGGATTTTGTTGGTTTAAGTTAAAGGTGCCATAGAAAGGAAAACTGTCTTTACCTTGGCATAGTTGAATAATAAGAGTTCTGTACATGGAAATGACATACAGTGATCCTCAAACACCATTGTTTCCTCCTTATGTAAATCTGATGCTGATGCTTCTGAAGCTAGAAAAAAATGAATTATTTTTAATCAAACCTTTTGAACTTTGCATAATATTTATTCAAACCTGCTACTTATTAACTGGGCTAAATAAAACATGGTAAACAAGTTTAATGTTCTTATATGTCTTACCAGCATCTGTCATCTACTACAGCCTCCAGAACATATGAAGGCCAGCCTTTTCTATTGACAAAATCTTTATAACCATCAGATGGAGGGAGGATAGGGATGTGGGTGCCATCGATAAGACCCATTACTTGAGGGACAAAGTGCGCTGCTTCAAATCTTTGTGTGATTTTGGATGCCTCCTCCTCACCTGGCATCCGTATCAGATCTCGTATCGGCCCATTCATCATTCCCTTGCAGAATATATACACAAACTTTTTTACTGTGTTCTTGTGAACACCGAATTGATTTGCCACAACACGGTATTCTGCACAGCTTCCGAGTTTGTATAGAACAACCGCGACACGCATAATTAGGGGAATTGGATTTCTGACGGTCTGTTCTTCTGGGGCCATAAATCCCTCTACCAGTCCACACAAACGTGTGAATGACTGGCAACCCATGCAAAAGTTTAGTTTCCATTCCAGGTCACTAAATTCAAGCAATACAACCCGCTCCCACCAGTCCTTACTACGGACCTTCATCCACACGCTTCTGCTTCTGCTCGGAGGAGGGAGGGGTAGAAATGAGATGCTCCATAGAGATGCACAGCCACCAAAAAGGTCAGCTTCCTGTGCCCTTCTTTTCCTCATACCTTCCAGCAGTAGTATGCCTTCAAATTCATGCTGTTGCTTGATTAAGAGCAACACTTTACTTAAAAATAGCGCGCATAAGAAAATATGGAATTCCATGTTGACAGGAGTAAAAGGCGGCAAACAGGACAAGGCTAATGTGCACATGTCACAACATCATTCCGATTGAAAGCGCCGGCAAATGTAAACACCAAATCGGATTAGATAACATCTCATGTAAACAGTCCACCGGAATCTTTCAATCGGAATGACAAAAAAGTGTACATGTAAACGTGCCTACTGACCTTAATTGAGGCAAATGAGGCCTGCAGTTCTTTTAGATGTTGTTCTGGGTTCTTTTATAACCTCCTGGATGAGTTGTCGTTGTGCTCTTGGAGTAATTTTGGTAGGCCAGCCACTCCTGTGAAGGTTCACCACTGTTACAAGTTTTCTCCATTTGTGGATAATGGCTCTGACCGTGGTCCGCTGGAGTCCCAAAGCCTTAGCCAAAGGGCTTTATAACCCTTTCCAGACTGATACATGTCAACTATTTTGTTTCTCATCTGTTCTTGAATTTCTTTAGATCGCAGCATGATGTGTTGCTCTCTAAGCATGCTTCACTTTGTCAGACAGGTTCTATTTAAGTGATTTCTTGATTCAACAGGTCTGGCAGTAATCAGGCCTGGGTTTGGCTAGTGAAATTTAACTCTGCTTTCTAAAATAATGTAGTTAATCACAGTTCTTTCATGATTTAACAGGAGGGGGCAATTCATTTTTCATGTAGGGCTGGGTAGGTTTGGACAGCTTTTTTCCCTTAATAAATGAAATCATCATTTAAAAACTGCATTTTGTATTTACTTGCATTATCTTTATGTAATATTTAAATAATATTACAGTGCCATGAAAAACCTTTTCATGGCACTGTAGCTATCTGTCTTTTTTTTTTATTCATGTAATTTGTTAATAGTTGTAGCCATTATGTGATAGTGATATTATTTTTATTTTTCCAATTAACCAAAATTGGTTTCTTGGTGATAACTAGAGACTAATGTAAGGGTGATTTATGTTGAAGTGGGGCTTTATTTGTGATGTCACCTAAAAGACATGAAGGAATTGTGGGGATATTGTGTTTAAGGTAAGTAGATCATTTTGCTGTGATATCTCTCCAAAATGTAGTAACTGTTGGACAAGACTAGAAAGCATGAAAATAATCATCTTGTGTATTGAGACTGCAGTGTATACAAAATTAACATGAACATGAAACTAATGATCGTCGTCATTGGTGAGTTTGGCCAATCATATAACTGTGTCGTCATCAGAGCTCACGCAGCAACTCTGGAGAAACTGCACTGACTGACCCAGCTGACTGCCCTTGAATCACTCTTGTGGTACTTTGATGAGCCATCAAGTCAGACAAAATGTATAACTGGCTTGCAATGCTTCAGATCAGATGCTGCACAGCAATGCATGAAGTTGAACACACCTAACGACTTCTTTCAGGGGCGTAGCACCAAATGTTGGGCCCCAGTCACACAACCAAGGGGGTGGGCCCCTCACAACACAGCACCTCATCAATCATATTAATAATAATATCAGTATATCGTTATAGGCCCCATTCTCGCCAAGGGCCCCTGTTACTCAGTTCCACTATTACCCCCTGTCCAACGCCCCTGACTTCTTTCAAAGTGTTTCCCAGACACTCCACCTGTCAGCTATTGGTCAGACAAGTAGGTAGTCCGACCCAAATTTACGACACTGGTTGTGCTATTGTTTTTTTTTCTTGCAGTGGCACGTGTTGGTGGTTCCTAGAGTGTATATGCAATCTGAAGGTCATATCAGGTGCACATCATGGTTTGGTTCACTTAGAACCCTTAAACCCTTGCACACCTGAATGGTAGCAGACAGATGAGCTGAACACAGCCAGTTGTATATATGCTAGAAGTCATCTCACACCCTGCTAAAGCTTTGGTTCATGCTTTTTATTAGGTGTCTTACTGTCTTTAACTACTTGCATAAAAAAAAATAAAAAAATAAAAGTTAAGTACAATGTACCTATGTGTTCATTTTGTGTTATCCACTTTTGCTGCGATTGAGGTAGGATATGGGTAAGGTTAGGGATAGATTTCATGGTACAGTTAGGGGTAGGTGTAGGGTCAACTGTAATTATAGATGTAATTACAAAAGTCAATTAAAGATGTAATTTCATAATTTAAAAAAAATATATAAATATAATGTGATTCTTTATTTTTTTAATTCACTTTTTGGCCCAGTTCACTTTTTAATGAGAGTTATTCAAATATTCAAATACGGAGGGAAAATGTATGTATGTATGTGTGTGTGTCTGTGTGTGTGTGTGTGTGTGTATGTATGTATGTATGTGTGTGTGTGTGTGTGTGTGTGTATATACTGCATACTATTTTGACTAAGGAATGTGTGCTTTAACACACACATACGTTTCAGATTGTCTAACACGTCTTAAACTTTGATTCCCTTTTCAGCTTGTCTGAGATGGTGGAGGCACTGATCCTCAGAGTGAAAGCTGCCAGCATGATTAGATGGATCATGATAATTCCACTACTGCATCTTCTCAAAGGCACCTCAAAACCATTTGAGCCAGTGTTTATTAAGGTCAACCCACAATCTGAGCAGAACTGGGCTGGATTGCAGGGACTCAAATTAACTAATATAACTTCCCCCGGAAGCCAAGATAGAAGGTATTTCATCTGTGTTTGCAAATGTTGTTTTCCAAATAATTTTTTTTCTCAATTTCAATTTTGAATCTTCAGTAAAAATCAAGTTGCCATTTGAATATTTGAACCCACTTAGGTTTCAGTGTATCATGATCCATTTGTGGTTTGTCATTGCTGAATCCCTCTCCTTTAGAGCGATGTTGAATCTCATGGAGACACATGGACATTTGGTGGAGGTGGACAAACTGCTGGCCAGATCTTGGATGTATCTGATGACTGTAGATGAGTTGGTCGAGTGCAGCTCCATCATCCATGCAGAACTCTTAGACATCCTGCAGCTTTTCACTATGAAATGTCCCGATGATATATCCTACAGTACATCCACCGTGAGTGTCAAGAAATAAGATAAGACAAGAAATAACCATTGAGTATTGTATTGTACAAACCACAGTTTTTTACAGCAGTGTTTCTCAACTGGTGGGTCGCAACTCAAAAGTGAATCATTAGACCATTTTAAGTGGGTTGCAGAGTGTGCAGTCAAAGAAAAAACAACAAAACGCATGATCCTGATTCAGTATATATATATATTAGTGCTGTTAACGCAGGGGCAGAGCCTAGGGTTGGCCACCCCACTCACAACTGCTCCTTCTCTCTGTTTTTTTTCTTGACAAGAAGTGCATTTATTCAGTTGCAGAAAGTCTTTACGAGCACATCAAACCGGAGACCTTTCAGACACGCACTCCAGATTCACTTCAGCACACGCACATAGCCTGTATCATTTCATATCAAATCGTGATAGAAACTACGTGCATGCAATGTCGTGGTCAGTTAAGGCGTGAAGTTACCAAAAAGGCGATTAAAAGCTGCCTTAAAACTGTGCATGCATGTAATATGTTATATAGGAGTTACATTTTAAGAACATTTCTCTGAAATGGTTTTCCAAACTGTCCTGGAGCAGCCCAGCACTGTCTCCCTCATCTAACACACCCGATTCAACTCGTCAGCTCATTAGTAAACACTGAAATGGGTCAGAAAAGGTAAAGAGAGTTGAGAGAAAAAACAATGCGTGTCAGATCCACATCACGTTCAGCAGCGACAGCTCTTAAAGAAATAGCAGCCAAAATAACCTATTAACCCAGCTGCTGTGATGTCTGTTCATCAAGAATAAAAGAAAAAGAGGAAATCAATAACTTTTATATCTTTAAGGATTCATCTGTATTTACTTTAGAATTTAGTGTTCGATAACTTTATTCAGTTTCTGTATATTTCTGCTGAGGGGCACAGGTAATATGACATTTATTTTAATGGGTCTATGTGAAGATTGTTTTAAGTTCACTTAAATTAGAAGTTATTTTTAAAGTCTAATAAATGTTCAAATTGATAGCTCTTAATTATACTGTAATGTTGAATGGCTATAGTCAATGGTTAAATATTAGGGGGAAAAAATGTAATAGGGAAATCAGTATTAATTGGTATCAATGATACTGGCCTTCAGTCATAAAAAAGATGCCATTAAACAAATATTAAAAATATACTGTCTTTATGTTGTTTGTACATTAATTTGAAGATTGAATGTGAAATTATTGCAATATAAAAGTATATTTAAAAACTTTAATATTAGGTGGGATTAATCACAATTAATTTCAGAAAAAATGTGCGATTAATTAGTTAATTTGTTTTAATCGATTGACAGCACTAATATCTCTAAGATCTATCTATCTATCTATCTATCTATCTATCTATCTATCTATCTAAGGGGCGTTTCCTCTGAGGAGGCAAGGGGAGGCAGTGTCTCCTCTCCTTAAAACTGGATGAGAAAATATTTGATGTTACAAAAATAAAACCGTGAATATATGATATTAAAAGGCTAAAAGTCACTCGTTTTTATAAAGTAACACTGTCCAACAGCGACACCCGCAAGTAAAGTTACAGCGGAGGCTTGCCTCCCTTCGGTCCATTGACTTTCTACAGAGACCCCTTAGCGTGCCGTGACTTTTCTGGAGGCTCATTGTGATGAATGGGGGAAAGTCATGTGAGAGGAGGCAATGCCTCCATCGCGCTATAATTGGATATGATTGGTTAAGATGGGATGTGATTGCTTCTTGTGATAAATCACGCCTCTTGTTTTCGTGCAAGCTCTCGGTCTGAATGAAGAAAATTATGGCGTTATTGACTAATTATAAAGTAAGTACGCAACTCTCCCGCTTAGATATCACTGCTTTGTGTTACATCAAAATGAAACATGAAATGGCTTGAAAACGTGATGACTGTCAGTTTTTAGTGAGCATTCAGCTTGATGAAATGAAAGCTATATCTTCGTGCCTGTGACAATGGGCTTGTATGACGATGACCCGAAAATAAGTTGACTATTAAAAAGAACAGCAAGTGCAAATAGGCCGCCTTTTGGCAGAGGTTATTTACACTAACTCCACCCACCAACGTGTGATTACAAAGCATTACAGAAGACTATCTTCCAATAACAGCTCCAGTGGTGCAGATGGTTAAGTACGTGTTGAAGTCGTTTATGACGTGATCGGCCGGTGTTTGAATTTTCGTTTTGCCGAACTTTTTTTCCTGCCTTTTCAAATCAGATATCACGTTGGAAAGGCATGTATTTTCAATAATAATGAAGGAAATAATCTAAAAGTAGAACTTAAAGTATCGGGTAGGGTTAGGGTTGGTGTAGGGAGAGATTTATTGTCCCAATAAGGTGACATCCATTTAATAATTTGAATTAAAATGATAATTTACACTCTGTTATTGCATACTGTTTTATAATGTACTACAATACTGAAGTGCAGATAATTGGCACTGTTTGTAAAAAGTAGCATAAATAGCAGAAAATCCTGCTAGGTTTAAATATATATATATATATATATATAATGAAGAGCTCCAATGCAAAAGCCTCTAAAAGTAATTTTGGTCAAAGATGAGATAATGATACTGTGAATGCTCTCCACACATAGTATATGTTAATCAAGTACTTTCACTTCAAATGCCCTAAATCCCAGCCTCAACCCATTCAGAAGTACCAGTACTTACATAGAAACCTATACATAGTAGCCAGAAAGAAATGCAAATTTTAAAGATAAATGTCAGACGTACTTAGAGGCATTTGCATCTGAACTCTTCATATATATATATATATATATATATACAGTCGTGGTCAGAATTATTGGCACCCTTGGTAAATATGATCAAAGAAGGCTCTGAAAAGAAACCTGCATTATTAAGCCTTTTACACTTTTGTTTAAAAAAATTACAAAAATCTAACCTTTCATTGAACTAAAACAATTGAAAATGGGTGAAAATCTCATTATGAAATGAATGTTTTTCTCAAATACACGTTGGACACAATTATTGGTACCCCTAGAAATTCTTATGAGTACAATATCTCTGAAGTATATTCCCATTCATATTCACAATTTTGAGCACTCCAGGGTGATTATGAACATGAAATTATCCAGCCATGGCTTCCTGTTTCACAGAAATATAAATAGGAGGGGGGAAAAATTAGTTAAGTGGCTTTAAGAAAAGAGCTAGAGCAGTGAAAATTCCCATTTCCACCATCAGGGCAATAATTAAGAATTTACAATCAACATAAAATGTTACGAAACTGCCTGGAAGAGGACGAGTGTCTATATCGTCCTAATGCACGGTGAGAAGGAGAGTTTGAGTGGCTAAAGACTCTCCAAGGACCACAGCTGGAGAATTGCAGAAAATAGTTGAGTCTCTGGGTCAGAAAACCTTAAAGGGGTCCTATTATGCTCTTTTACAAAGTCTTGATTTTGTTTTGGGGGTGTACTAGAACATGCTCTCATGCTTGGTGGTTCGAAAATCGCATTATTTTTCACATAATTTACATTATTACAATACATCTCTCCCCAGCCTGACACAAATGGCTCGATTAGTTCCGGGTTTGATGAAGGCCCGCCTTCCAAAAAACGAAATGTGTTGTGATTGGTTAGCTGTCCCAGTGCGTTGTGATTGGCGAACAGCTTAGACGGTGTTTCAGTATTGCCCCGCCCCTTGCCAAAACAGCAAGTTCGTCAATATTGCTATATCAATTCAGACCTCGAGAATATTGAACAAGAGGATCGCGCAGAACCTTTGCACGCACGGATATTGCAAGACATATTAAAGTGGTAATGTTATTGTTGTTGTTGTTTTTTGGCTAAATCACGTTTTAGATAGGATGTCAACAACAGCTTAAAAATAACTGCATTGACTATGTACAGATAAGTGCAATGGTAATATGTATTATGTTTATTGTTCTTTAATTCTAACATTATAACATGAATTGCACTGAAACTGTTATACAGTTGAATTTATTTATACCATAGTCCCACAAACTACACTATTTGTGGCAGCATATATATGCAAATTAATTCTCTGCCAGCGGGAGGCGCTGTTGGAGCGGGAGAGCTCGAGGTTTCCCCGGTAACGCTGTACACAAAACAGAGCTCCTCTCACAAAAGCTGCTTTATCAGACATTATATGCAAGATGAAATGAAAATGACATCCAAAATTTTCTGAAAACAGTTGGTTTCCATCAGAAATACAGTGATATAAAAACACCCGCACCGGGTTTCGATTTTGAAACGTGCAGTGCTCAACCAAGCGTTCTCCCCACCCCCCAACCATTCAAATTTCCGTAGGCGGGATTTAAAATTTGTGATGTCACAAATACAGGAAAACAACTTTGTAGTCCAAACGAGCCGTTCGTTGTAGTTCTTGAAAAGGGATTTTTTAAAAACGAAATATCTCCCTTTGGAGTGGACTTTGAGATTTGTAACTTTATAGATCGTTTTATGCCCAAAGATACACTCTACACACTGACCAAAATTCAAAAAGTAAAAAAGCATAATAGGACCCCTTTTTAAAAAAAAAATGTCAAACAGCACCTACATCACCACATGTTGTTTGGGAGGATTTCAAGAAAAAATCTCCTAGCTCATCCAAAAACAAACTCCAGCATATTCAGTAATCAGTTCTTAGGCGCTGCGTCATATCATTGCGCCTGCTGCACCCATGGTACGGCAGCAAAGTTCCTTGATTATTACGCCGGAATGAGAGTATAGTTCCTAGCCATATCAGCCTAGAAAATCGCAACTTTTAATTTTCCGTCGGTCTTAGTACACGATGTAACTACAGAAGAGTCAAGCTTTAAATAGAAAAAATATTGAAACTCTTTGGTCATTTTTGATGACCAAATGCTAATGGTCTAATCCGATTCAATGAACTATGCTAAGCTAAGCTAAAAGTGCTACCGCCAGACCCGGAGATCAGCTGAATGGATTCAAAAACGGTAAAACTCAACTGTTTAACTCTAGGGGAGGTGTAAAATGAGCCTATTTCCAAAAAAAGTGGAGTGTTCCTTTAAAGGCTCTATAATGAGCTGACAAGCTGAATCGGGTGTGTTAGATGAGGGAGACAGTGCTTTGGTGCTCCAGGACATTTTTAAAAACCACTGCATTTCAGAGACATGTTCTTAAATATGACTCGTATAACAAAGACTTGCATGCATGCAGTTTCAAGACCTAAATCACATTTTTGGTAACTTCATGACTCAACTGACGACATAACTATGACATTGCATGCTCGTAGTTTCTTTTGTGCTTTAATATATGATGATATACAGCGCACACCACTGCATTTGGGCGTGTATTTTAATTTATTTATTCATATATGTATAATTTCTTTAGAAATCATGTCAAATTCTTCAAAAATTGGGTCGCAGTTTAATGACCACATAAGAAAATGTGGGTCCCATGGCCAAACCAGTTGAGAACCACTGGTATACAGTATACAAAAGAAACTGTAATTGAGAAAAATGGATCCGTTTGGGCTATGTAGATTTAATTATCATTATTGTTATTTTATCTTAGAGTGTAGCGGATACTCTGGCACACATTCAAAGTTATTTGCTCGAACAACGATACAGGTAAAGTTCTTCCACTAAAGTTTTTTAGGAAAAATTTATTAATTTCCATTTGAAATGGTGTAATTGCATGACTTTTGTAATGATTTGTTATTGAAATGTTGCCACAAATGGCAATAACTGGCATCCGAACAGATTGGAACGTCATAGACAGAAAATGACTACAATAGCCAAATTTGTCAAAACAAATCAAAAATATTGTGAATTCTGTGATTTGGGAAATCCTTGAATACGGTGGCTGTTTCTCAATTCCAAGAACGCAGAGAATGGACTTGTGTTCTCGTGGAGACCAGTCTTGCAAGGCAATACTGTCGCTGAAGAATACGATCGCTGAATAACGCATATTGAGAAACAGCCATAGTTTAGAGAAGGAGTGGTGAGCGTCGGTCCTGGAGAGCCGCAGCCCTGCAGAGTTTTGCTTCAACTCTAATCAAACACACCTGATCAAGCTAATCAAAGTCTGCAGAGTTACTAGAAAGCTACAGGCAGGTGAGTTTTAATTAGGGTTGGAGCTGAACTCTGCAGGGCTAGTTTGCCACCCCTGGTTTAGAGTATCTTTGAGAATTTTTTTGAGCCAGTCACTTGAGCCGTAACTGCCAAGTGACTGACCACTTTATATTAGAACTTCTTGCAGCAGATGGCTGTTAAAAGAGAGAGAAAAATATTGGTAACTCCCTACTACAATATAAAACATCTTAAAAAAAAATTAAGATTAAGTTTTAAGTTTTTTTTAAGATTAAGTTTAAATAAATTAAATAAATGTGAGTGTTGCACGTTCTACATGCTTACTGTTTCAGAGCAGTTTCCAATCAGTGAAAACCGCACACTTATACCAAGCAATCGCTTATGATCTACAGTTGATGATTTATGACAGTGTATAACCATTTTGAAATAAGAGTGGATTATTTCGGGCTTGTTTGTAATTGAAAGTACTGTATTATACATGAAAAGATGCATCTTTTTTTCTTATAGATATTATTATAATTTTGGTAACACAGTTGCCAAGTAGTTACAGTAACCAGTAACTGTATCTCCCATCTGATTGAACATAAATTCTTGGGTCTTTTCTTTAGGGCACCCCGTACATTTAATATATCAGGGTTCCTGCACAGTATAGGAAAAGTAAGGAATTTGATTTTAGTCATTTCCAGGTCTGGATAAGTATGGGGAAAAAAACTTATTGAAATTTTTTTGTTTCCAGACTGTTGCCTCTATTAATAGTTTTTTAAAATAGAAAATAGAAAATTTCTAAAAACAATTATCCTATATTGTGATAAAAAAATATACAAAGATCACACATTGTTAAACAATTACGATATTATATTTGACGATAAATATGGCACGCCCCTAGCTCATTTACTTTTTTTCATCATAACCTGTCCAGTGTCTCTCATATTGCATTTTACCACATAATATTGCATTGTTTAATATTGCACACTTTACCACAGCCATGGGTTGTGATTAAACATTAGGTAGGCACAACTGGTAGGCATTAATCTCACAGAACAAATACCTTTCTTTCCATTTCTCCTGAAATATCTGCCCTTCCAGATCAAATTTCTTCTCTTGGACATTTAAAATCACAAGTAACTTGTCACACAAGCATCAGTTGCAAAGCAGCTGTATCATCACTTATGTGCTGCTCGAGATTCTGGTGCCACTTTATAATGTGCATGTGTGTTAAGTGTCCCGAGGCATTACATCAGTGCAAATAAATGAACAGTTTGTTACGCTTTAAAAAATAAAATACTGTAGCAAATACACTATTTCATTTTCTAAATATTTTATTTATTTATTATTATTTTAGATTATTGTTCAAATAATTGTCCAAAAATCCGGGCAGGATTGAACACCTTTGTGGCCCTTAATCGGTCCACGGACCATATGTTTGACACCTCTGTTCCAAGATGTTTTTTTTTCTATGAATCCATTGTGATAAATGCAGTCAAAATCCAGCCTCACTGGGACATATAGTATGTTCTGGAATTATTGCAATCATTGGGCTTTAGTTTTTCTATTTCTGTCAGAGGTATTAGGAAAGCCACCAAACTTAGATCCAGTTTTACCTGTTTTTGGTGTCAATGTGAAATGACAATGTGGATATGTCAAAAAAATCAATATAATATGCTTGGAGTTGTCACACTTTTAGCACACACATTAATCTGGCTAATATGTTTTAGTTTAATATGTGTTATGTTAACTTGTTAATATGTTTTTTCTATGGTACAGAGAACCAAGAAATTTTACTGGTATGTACTGGGCACACTTTATTTTAAGGTCCAATTCTCGCTATTAACAAACCATTAACTAGGACTTTTGCCACAATAAACTCCTAATTTACTGCTTATTAATAGTTAGTAAGGTAGTTAAGTTAAGGTATTGGGTAGGATTAGGGATGTAGAATATGGTCATGCAGAATATGTGCTTTATAGGCACTAATAAACAGCCAATATGTTAATAAAAGGCATGCTAATAAGCATCTAGTTTATAGTGAGAATTGTTCCCTATACTAAATTGTTAACGAAATTTTAGTACCATGACAACAGTAGTTTGCAGAACTTTGAAACTATCAAATTATGAATTCAGTATTGTGAATTTAACCTTTAATCATTACACTCCTACTCATTTGTTTTTCACTATGAAATATGGTCTGAAAAATCTACAGAGAAGTCTGGAAATTTGAGTCTGGAAAAGCACGGAATTTTGACATGGAAAATGTGTAGGAACTCTGATATATAGATTATACTAATATAGGATACTCCCATCTTTTCATTGCTTTTATTTATACATGTTATTAAATAGCAAAATCCTATATCGAATCTCTAATTTATATGTGCTGATATATTGGTAAAAAAAACAATGTCGATACATATTCAATATTGAATAAAACTCTCTTGAGAATTTTAAATTTGCGTTTATCCTGTTTTGCAGTTAAATGTGTGCCCCAGCCTATTTAAAGTATAAGTATCTGGGATGCATAATGGAATTGGTTTGCTCTGTTTGGACATGCAGTTTTTTGTGTGTTTTTTTTTGCAGTTTTGGGCATGCAGTTTTCATGCATTTTTTTGTGCATGACTGCATGTCTTAAAAAAATCTTAAATCTGATTTTTAAAACTCTGCAGAAAACCTGCACGATAATGCTACATGTTTACTTCAGTAAATTGCATTTAATTATAATTTATGAGGTAAAAATATTTATTTTATTGAGCGAAATTAGGACTTGGAGCAAAAATATACGCTATAGTATAAGTTTATGTTGATTTTATCTCTCCATTGGCTTGTATCTGCTCGACTTTTTCTCTGGAAGGGCTATAGATGATATGTACCAATTTTTTTAGCAAATCGGATCTAGGATCGGATTTTGCAGAAATGACCCTTATTCAGGAGAGGAAAATCATTTCAAAACAAATTTAGGAAGCCTTCCGCTGTACACTGGTTAACTGGATTTCATTGCTGTTTTAGCTGTCCCAGTGAAGATTATGGAATTCAGTGCATACAAGCAACATGTAAACTTCTAGAGAAGATCTGCAAAATAATTCATTACTACAGCTATGCACAGAATTTCACTGAAATTCCTGTTGCTTGCATGAACCTCGTGGCCTCCGTATCAGGATTTGCCCAGGTATACCATTCTGCAATTTTTGTTTTAAATAACTGATTAAAGCCAGTAGAATTGACTCAGTCAATATTTGTTCAACCTTAAGGTGACACAACAAGCTGACACTTTTCCTGAGAAGACTCTTGTGTTACTCAATGAGGCCAAGAAAACTATGAGGACATGGATCAGACAAACTTTCAAAGGAAGACTTTTGGACAGTAGCTATATGTCGGCTGTCAGCTTCACAACAGAGATTGAGGTAAGCAGAACAGGTACAGTTGAGGTCATAAGTTTATAAATGCAGTACTAAATAAAATAGTTTCCTTGAAATATAAACACCAATCATACTGCTATTTTGTCTTGTGCACTGTATGTACCCATTCACTTTTGTGTGAAATAGCTTATTCAGGATGGTAATAATGCCTCGTTTCCACCGAGCAGTACGGGTCAGTACAGTACGGTACGGTTCGGGACCGAACACCCTGATCCAGCTTGCGTTTCCACTGCCAACAGTACCCTTTACTTGATAGGCATGGTGTAAATATAAAGTTAAACTTTGTGCTCAGTCAAAATTATATGACCAGGAATAAATAATAGATTCATGAGACCAGGAATGCCTGTTAAATATATACAAAACGAATTGTATCTCATGTTTAATCACTGCAGAGACATCAGAGCCAGCGGCAAATGTCGGAGGGACTAGCCGAGCGTAAGGCTGCTCGAGGCGGATACATGAGCACTGAGCATCCGGTGATCGCCTCAAGCTCTGAAATCGGCATAGCAAATTTTCAAACAGGCGCTATATATTTATAAATAAACCGCAGATTTGAGTTTTAAACAACTACATTCTCGCCTGAAAAACTCTTAAAACTACATTTCCTGACACTATAACAGTAATATTTTGAAAATGACATGGGTTTTTGGACAATGGCGTTTCACAAGTCCACAAGAACAGACAAGAACGCATATTGAGAAATGGCTTCACTGTGTGAAAATATAAAATTATAAAATACACTGTTATATTTTTTTGTGTTTGCGCACTCTGATGTAATAAGCCGAACACAGCAGAGCGGAACGAGTGAAGAAGAAGCTTTATCCCCTTGTATCACGCAATAGTGACGATTCTAGTCAACCAATCAACGTTCTGCAGTGAGTTTAGCTCCACCCTTTTGGTACCCTTTGCTGTGCTAGGTACCCCAACGAAAGGGTACCAAAAAAGTGGTACGGTACGGTTAGCTATTTTGGTACCATTCACAACTTCTGACAATGGAAACGTACATAATTGCGTACCGTACTGTACCGAACCATACCGCTCAGTGGAAACGAGCCATAAAATGTTTTAATTTTTATAATTTCTCTTATTTTCAACTGTATGTTTATATAAAATAACCAATGGTAGAATTCTTCTATATTAGCAGTTCATAGTTTATTATAATGATGTTGTTTGTTCTGCTTTACAGATGTGGAATAATATTATAGCCATAGATTTCATGAGTAAGGACTTCACAAAAGAATGGAGAGAGACATTTACACTGGACTTTGAGGGGAAATATCAGCAGGTATTAATTAGACAGTTCCAATATGCATGTCTGCTAGGGTTGGGAGTTGAGAACCGGTGCAATATTTATTTATTTATTTATTTATTTTATTTGTACTTTTATTTTAAAAATACTAATAATTTAAAGTCATGACATTGGGTTCTGTTGACGTTATTGAATATCAGCATTTTTCTATTCTGCATAAAAAAAACGCTGAATAGAAATGGCAAGATGCGCATAAAACATTCTGGTGACTGACGTAACCTCTGCTCCCTGAGATAATGGGAACAAGCATTGCGTTGGAGAAAATTCATTTTTTTCCTGAAATCCTGAAGCCTGATTTGATAACGTTCATGTAGCTGCATGGACAAATGGCATTTGAGCCTGCCAAAGTTGGCGGAGCCAGTTATATTAGGCCTTGTCCACACTAATATGTTTTCGTTTGAAAACACATCTTTTTCTCTTTGTTTTGGCCTTCTGTCCACACTGAGACAGTATTTTTGTCAAGGAAAACAGAGCTTTTTGAAAACGCTCTCCAAAGTGGATAAATTTGAAAACGCCGTTTTCACGTTGTAGTGTGGACTGTGAAAATGGAGGCTTTTGAAAATGATGATGCATGTTTAGTCATGTGACACATTGTACCAATAGATATCTGTTTATTGTGCCTGTCATGTGCTATTCACTTTCACACTATTGCTACAGATGTATTACTTTGTACTAGGAGTGACCCCAAATAGTCGACTAGTGTGCTGTGACAGGTTGTTGGGTGTGCTGTGGAAAATTATCAAAAACTTCCATATCTCTATTATATTTCGCTATTATTATTTTAAATCAGTGCAGTAATCGGTAAATCATTGGTCATCGTTATGTCTGTTTGTGGGTTTTACAAATATTTAACCAATGAAAAGCATTCGAAAGAGCTTGTGACTAAACCTCGTAACGTCATTGGATCCTCAAACTGTCAGTCAAACCTCATAACTCCACCCGCCTCCATTCAGTATAAGTGCTGCGACGCACAGTTTGAAGACAGATGTCTACTTCTTCACAATGCAAGGGTAAATAAAGAACTGATGTTTGAATAAGTACAGCGTTTCCTTTACTCAAGAAACGCTGTCTATTAAGGCTATCGTTAATGTTTTTGTGTGTTTAACGAGCAGAGAAGAGTCTTTGCATTTTCTGCCTAGTTGTAGCCAATACACTTTTGTACGTTTTAAATATCCTGTGCATAGCAGTTCATCTTTTATATCATGAGATTTTGGCCAAATGTATTAAACAACAAGAGAAACTGAGCGCCCATATAGCTACAATAAACTTTATAACCTGCAAACTGATGAAAACGTGACGCTATTAATTTACTGCCTCAGATCCGCCCGTTCTAATGACAGACAAAACACAGATCTCCATCATTCGGTCGTCAAAAAGCTTGTTAACTCCATTTGAGTATGATTTTCAGAAATTAAGTGCAAGTGTCTGATCATATATAAAGCCAAAATACCAACTCTGATGACGCAATGTTTAATTATTGATTTTTTTTATATATATATATATATATATATATATTTATTAGGGCTGTCGATCGATTTTTTTTTTTTTTTTTTTTTTATCGCGATTAATCGCATGATTGCCATGAGTTAACTCATGATTAATCGCACATTTTTATTTGTTCTAAATGTACCTTAAATCAATACTTTTCACATTTTTAATATTCTAATCAACATGGGCATGGACAGATATGGATGCTTTATGCAAATGTACACTATATTGCCAAAAGTATTGGTCGCCCCCTTCTAATGAACAGGTTTGACTACTTTAGTAATTTCTATGAGTACAAATCTAAATGTTAAAGCATATAATGCTATTCTAGGGAATTGAGTGCTTATAATATTATAGCAACAGTTTGGACAGGACCCTTTTCTATTCTAACTTGACAATGCCTCTGTGTATAAGGCAAGGTTCAAAAAGAAAATTATTGATTCAGTCAGTGTGGAAGAACTTGACTGGTCTGCATAAAACCAAGTCCTAATCCCAGTTTAACACCTCTGGTGTGACTGTAAATGCAGACCTTGAGCCAAAAACTCATCACCAAACACGATCGCTGGGCGAGAAACCGAGCAGAGAGAGAGAGAGAGAGAGAGAGGTGTGTGCGCGCGCTGGGAGAGAAACTGAGCAGACGCAGAGAGACAGAGAGAGGTGTGTGCGCGCGCTGGGAGAGCAAGACCTTGCGCTCGCGCGGCAGTAACGTTACCGGTGATTCTCAGAAACTAGGTTTGGGTGCTTTTTTGAAGGGAAAAAGGTCGCTAAAGGGGTCTGCGATGTTGCTAAGTTGGCAACACTGTGCATCTCCATTTCTCCAACTACGGGTCGGGCCACGGGTCAAACAGAAAATACGCGCTGCGTTAATCGCGCGTTAAAAAAAATAGTGCCGTTAAAATTAATTTGCGTTATCGCGTTATTAACGCGTTAACTTTGACAGCACTAATATATATACAGTGTCCTCCACTAATATTGGCACCCTTGGTAAATATGACCAAAGGCGGATGTGAAAATAAATCTGCATTGTTTATCCTTTTTATCTTTCATTCAAAAAATTCACAAAATTCCAACCTATCATTGAAGTAAAACAATTGAAAGTGGGGAGAAAATCTCATTGTGAAATAAATGCTTTCACTATTTCATGTTGGCCACAATTATTGGCACCCAATTATTGCAATGTCCTTTTCCCAGGGTAACAGCTCTGAGTTTTCTCCTATAATGCCTGAAGAGTTTGGAGAACACCTGACAAGAGATCAGAGACCATTTTCTTCATACAGAATCTCTCCAGATCCTTCAGATTCACAGCTCCATGTTATTACTTCTTCTCTTCAGTTCACCTCACTCATTTTCTGTAGGGTTCAGGTCAGAGGACAGAGACAGCCATGGTTAAAGATTCATTTTGTGCTCAGTGACCCATTTTTGTGTTTATTTTGATGTTTGTTTTGGATTGTTGTCCTGGTGGAAGATCCAAACACGGCCCATTATAAGATTTCTAACAGAGGCAGTCAGGTTTTGATTTTTTATCTGTTGGTATTTGATAGAATCCATGATGCCATGCATCTGAACAAGATGTTCAGGACCTCTGGCAGAAAAACAGGCCCACAACATTAAAGATCCAGCAGTATATTTAACCGTGAACATGGGGTACTTTTTTATCCCTGTTTGTACTAAACTCATCTGGTGGGTTTGCTGCCAAAAAGCTATTTTTTCAGTTTCATCTGACCATAGAAGCCAGTGCCATTTGAAGTTCCAGTCGTGTCTGACAACTGAATTTGCTGGAGTTTGTTTTTGGATGAGTGGGGACAATTTTTCTTGAAACCCTCCCGAACAACATGTGGTGATTTAGGGGATGTTTGATATATTTTTTTTAGGTTTCTGACCCCAAGACTCAACTAATCTCTACAATTCTCCAGCTGTGATCCTTGGAGAGTCTTTGGCCACTCAAACTCTCCTCCTCACCGTGCATTAGGACGATATAGACACACGTCCTCTTTCAGGCAGATTTTTAACATCTTTAGTTGATTGGAACCTCTTAATTATTGCCCTGATGGTGGAAATGGGGATTTTCAATGTTTTAACTCTTTTCTTACAGCCACTTTCTATTTTGTGATGCTATTTTGTCATTGTGATGGATGATTAAGGGAATTTAACCTTTGTGTTCCTCATATTTATAATCCTGTGGAAAAGAAAGTCATGGCTGGACAATTTCATGCTCCTAGTCACCCTGGTGTGCTAAAAAATGTAAATATGAATGGGAATATACTTCAGAGATATTTTACTCATAAGAATTTCTAGGGGTGCCAATAATTGTGGCCAACATTCATTGGCGAAAAACATTTATTTCAACATGAGATTTTCTCCCCACTCTCAATTGTTTTACTTCAATGATAGGTTGGAATTTTGTGAATTTATTGAGTGAAAGATCAAAAGGATAAACAATGCAGATTTATTTTCACAGCCGCCTTTGCTCATATTTATCAAGGGTGCCAATATTAGTGGAGGGCACACATATACATATAGAATTGCATATAGAAACATAGAATCATAGTTGCCCATAGAAACAGTATCTAATGAGGCATCAACATATGTATGTATATATGTGTGTGTGTGTGTGTGTGTGTGTGTGTGTGTGTGTGTGTGTGTGTGTGTATGCATGTATGTATGTATATATACATATACATATACATACATATACATATACATATATATATATATATATATATATATATATACAGTGGGTACGGAAAGTATTCAGACCCCCTTAAATTTTTCACTCTTTGTTATATTGCAGCCATTTGCTAAAATCATTTAAGTTCATTTTTTTTCCTCATTAATGTACACACAGCACCCCATATTGACAGAAAAACACAGAATTGTTGACATTTTTGCAGATTTATTAAAAAAGAAAAACTGAAATATCACATGGTCCTAAGTATTCAGACCCTTTGCTGTGACACTCATATATTTAACTCAGGTGCTGTCCATTTCTTCTGATCATCCTTGAGATGGTTCTACACCTTCATTTGAGTCCAGCTGTGTTTGATTATACTGATTGGACTTGATTAGGAAAGCCACACACCTGTCTATATAAGACCTTACAGCTCACAGTGCATGTCAGAGCAAATGAGAATCATGAGGTCAAAGGAACTGCCTGAAGAGCTCAGAGACAGAATTGTGGCAAGGCACAGATCTGGCCAAGGTTACAAAAAAATTTCTGCTGCACTTAAGGTTCCTAAGAGCACAGTGGCCTCCATAATCCTTAAATGGAAGACGTTTGGGACGACCAGAACCCTTCCTAGAGCTGGCCGTCCGGCCAAACTGAGCTATCGGGGGAGAAGAGCCTTGGTGAGAGAGGTAAAGAAGAACCCAAAGATCACTGTGGCTGAGCTCCAGAGATGCATTCGGGAGATGGGAGAAAGTTGTAGAAAGTCAACCATCACTGCAGCCCTCCACCAGTCGGGGCTTTATGGCAGAGTGGCCCGACACATGAAAAGCCTGCATGGAGTTTGCTAAAAAACACCTGAAGGACTCCAAGATGGTGACAAATAAGATTCTCTGGTCTGATGAGACCAAGATAGAACTTTTTGGCCTTAATTCTAAGCGGTATGTGTGGAGAAAACCAGGCACTGCTCATCACCTGTCCAATACAGTCCCAACAGTGAAGCATGGTGGTGGCAGCATCATGCTGTGGGGGTGTTTTTCAGCTGCGACTGGTTGCAATCGAGGGAAAGATGAATGCGGCCAAGTACAGGGATATCCTGGACGAAAACCTTCTTCAGAGTGCTCAGGACCTCAGACTGGGCCGAAGGTTTACCTTCCAACAAGACAATGACCCTAAGCACACAGCTAAAATAACGAAAGAGTGGCTTCACAACAACTCCGTGACTGTTCTTGAATGGCCCAGCCAGAGCCCTGACTTAAACCCAATTGAGCATCTCTGGAGAGACCTAAAAATGGCTGTCCACCAACGTTTACCATCCAACCTGACAGAACTGGAGAGGATCTGCAAGGAGGAATGGCAGAGGATCCCCAAATAAACTTGTTGCATCTTTCCCAAAAAGACTCATGGCTGTATTAAATCAAAAGGGTGCTTCTACTAAATACTGAGCAAAGGGTCTGAATACTTAGGACCATGTGATATTTCAGTTTTTCTTTTTTAATAAATCTGCAAAAATGTCAACAATTCTGTGTTTTTCTGTCAATATGGGGTGCTGTGTGTACATTAATGAGGAAAAAAAAAAGAACTTAAATGATTTTAGCAAATGGCTGCAATATAACAAAGAGTGAAAAATGTAAGGGGGTCTGAATACTTTCCGTACCCACTGTATATATATATACATATATATATATATACATATATACATACATACATGCATACACACACACATACATACATACATACATACATGCATACATACACGCATACATACACACACACATATATACATACATATGTTGATGCCTCATTAGATACTGTTTCTATGGGCAACTATGATTCTATGTTTCTATATGCAAGCCATCCGCCATTTTTGGAGCGGTCTACGAACCCTCGAGAGCAAGCTGACTGTGTGCGTCTACATCAGCAAGTTATACGCATGTATATCTTTGAATTAGGGATGTCAACGATTAATCGACGATCGATTAATTGTCGATAAGGGACGTAATCGATAAAAGTTATGATGGTCGATTAAGCAGTTTCATTTTGGGGTGCGTGCGGCTCATGCGCAAAACACGTGCAAACGGCTGTGAGTGACGGTGAAGGGGCTGGATCTTACAAGAAAATAATTCTTTTAATATGATACAAACTTTAAAAGTACATTAAAAGAGATACAGTACAAAGTTCTTTTGTATTGAAATGTAGTAATAAGTCATGTTCAATCATAATTTCCCTAGATAATTATTGCATATCGGGCACTTCGCTTTGACAGGGCTGCGCACGCTAGCAGGACAGTCTATTCATTCATACAACTTGTTAATTCGTTCCTATGACATATTAATTTGTGGCAGCTGTCCATGTTTCATTAATTTGTTCCCTAGAACAGGGGTTCCCAAACTTTTCCATTCCACGACCCACCTAGACAAGTATAATCTATTTCAAGACGCACCAAAATATTTGAGATAAAAAACAATTGACATTACTATAAGCTTAATCACAATTAAAAGCATAATATGGCAGAAATTAAGTATTTAAGAAAAATAACCATTTTATTTTATAGTACCACTGTAAACATTCACTACTAATATTTACGTTTTAATTTAATTTACAGACGTTAATGAGTCTAGAAATATGTCCATAAAACGGTGCGGCTATGAACTGTAATACGCGCTGCGAGTGCTATAAAAAAAAATGTGCCCTCACAACCCAACACTTTTTTATTTTATTTTAGCAAAGCATAAGAAGCGAAGCAGAATTCTCAAACAGTTTATAGATTAAAATAATTTTGAAATAATTGTAAAAATAATAAACATATGCGTCTCATTTTAAATAAACACTAAAAACCAAGAAGACAAATTTACTTCAGCCAGAAATTTACTTTTGCAATGGTTAAATAAATGTTCAGCTATATCTTCAAAAGATTTTTTTTACATTTTTTTCTCTATATAGTGATGATATGGCAAGGAAATAATAGGACATTTTGTAAATTCTGTTATGCTAGCATGTGGAAATGTTTGTATAGTGTTACAATTAACCCCGCATTTGTGCCCCGCTCAACCCGTACATGTGAAATGCTTTTTACGGACAGTTTATGGATTAAATGCATATGAAGGAACGAAAACAACAAACTCTTTACATCTCTCGGAAAGATACAGTGCAGAGTTCAAACAGACGATAGAAATTAATGAACAGCCTACCTGATACAGTTTTCGCAACATTTGAATTTTCCGGTGTATGCAATCTCATGCAGAACACAGCGCAGTGAAGTGAGAGAGTTTCTTCTCATTAATAATGCGGACCGAGCATTTTAATAATGAACCGTCGCTCTGAGACCCTCACTGTTATTACAACTTGTGCGCGTCCGCGCTTCAAAACACGCAACGCATGTTTTAAATCCCGGCCTTTGCGATTCGAAAATCTCACTGAGCAATATCGCAATTCGTAATTAATCTTTGTATATCGTCCAGCCCTAGGAACTGTGTGTGTGTTGTGTGTGTGTCATTTAGCTGCCGCCAAGTGGCTTTGTGCGACCCACAGTTTGAAAACCCCTGCCCTAGAAAACCCATGATTTAACTTAAATGCGGGAACAAGTCATAGTAACGAATTCATAATTCATGGCCACGAAATCTTTCATTTCCCCCCACACATTTACCACAGTAAGAGATGTGAAAACAGTGATTAAAAGTAAACAACAATAAAATAAACCTGCAAATCTAGAGGGTGAGACAGTGAGGATTTGGGAAAAGAAACAATAAATAATATTAAATTTGTGACCATCCGGAAAAACAGAACACAAAGCCGCATATGGCTTGATTTAAATGTATGCGCTCGGCATGAATCAAAAAGCATGGTCGCGATGTAACATTTGCCTGCTAACCAATTATTTATCTTATTAACAAAGCTTTGTACCTCACTTGTGTCATAATACTCACATTAAAATGTTTCAAATGGGTAACAGTGTGTTTTGCCGTAGCAACGCCGATGGTTCTGGAAGCGGATCACTGACCGCACGTCACAGCCCCATGCGCCGTACTTGCGTTTGGGATCATTTTATTTTAAATCCCGATAATGTCAATTGCAAACATTGCTATGATGTTTTAAAAATAAAAAAACGATCACCATGAAACCATTTAAAAAGGCGCATTCAGCGGTCTCTGTGACAGGATATGAAACCACACACAAAGTATAACGATCCCGTGCGTAACTACGGCGCGCTCTCTTCCTTTTATCAAATGATCATAATCACATCCATTCATTTTACCATCCTGCCACTAGCCTTTTATTTAGACTAAAAACCCTTTTCATTCGGGTGAGGAAGCTGGCGTTTTGAGTGGCATTTGCACATCCTGTCATGCCGGTGACTATATGCCACTGCAATAGACACATTTTGCAGTAGTTAAGGTTAACGATTAATCGATTAATTGATCGTTAATTTAAACGACGATCGATTATGGAAATTATTGAAAATTGACATCCCTACTTTGAATATTCATTTATTATGGTGAATGACATCAAGTTGACCGTTCCAAAATGGTGGACACGTCAACATATCTGGAGCGGTCGAATAGGGCATCTATAGACGTTTTTCATGAACGCGGAAGTCACGCCTGACTCTTAACCGGAAGGATGCTTTGCATTTCCGGTCTATAGTGTTTCTAGTCAAATTAGCATATATTCCAAGCTGATAATCTAATGTTAAACCTATTAAAATGTTTTTAAAAAAAGCACATGGCTCCATAGCGCCATCACTTTACAGTGTCGCAATGACATTTGTCAGTACCTTACTCCTCAAAGTTTAATGAGTGTGTAGATGACATGAAGCTGCCGACGTTAGCTACATTAATAACAGATGGGCACTATGGCCACGTACAGGCCACTTACACACTGCAGCTAATTTTGGTTGTCAGTTCACCTTTTACTCCTTAATCGCATTCTGTACACACAATACGGGAGTGACAACCGCATTCGACAACCACATTAACTCCCAAAAAATACAGGTAGTTACAACTGCATTTACAGAAATTCCACACAGTGTGTACTGAACCGAAATGAACAACTAGTTGTTAATGATGTATTTGAATGTGCATCAAAAATGTGTCTTCTTCTGTAAGTGAGATGCAAGAAAATAACAGTGAAAGAAGTCTTAACCTTAGCACATTTTGACACGGGACTAGTTGCGCTCACGAGCCCTGCGGTAAAGTGTCAGTGTTGCCAGATTTTCATAGAAAAAAAAACAACAAACAAGAACAAGCACAAAAAACACCCAAACACCCAAATGCTTTGTTTTATAACAACAACAAAAAAATCATATCTCATATCTGCAACAGACCACTTTATTAACTCCATAAAGTGCCTATCTTTATGAGCTAAGGCCAAACGTAAATATGAGACATTGCAAGACAGCTCTCTAAAGCAGCCTCCCGAGCATAAACAAAACGCAGCATGCCTATCAGTGGTAGTTTACTTCAAATTTAACGGACAAAAAGAGTCTTTAGCCAAAAAATGGCAGATACCAAATGGCAAAATTCTTCATCTTCATTTAAATGCGGTTGTCACTCCTGAAACTAGGGTGTATGTGGCCTATTTGAATGGGTTCCTATGGAGACCGGAGCAGAAGAGCATCCAATCGGAAGTTAGCATTTGTAAGGCAGCGCTCATCGTTTACTCAGGAAAAAGGTCTATACATATCTACGCTTTTAAAAAATAAAGCGCAGTGCAGAATGTCTACTCCGCCATGTTGCATCAAATACAAAAATTGCCATGCCAACCTGCTACTGTAAACAAAAGCCGCCAAGCTTGCCTCGCCTCCGGGGTCTTCTGATTGGTCCACTGTTTTGGAACTGAGATTGATGAGCGGTGCTGCATGTAAAAGTTTAAGTAAGGGTTAATGCATGGCTAGTTGTGGGATAATCAACGGCTTGCTGTGCAGTAAAGGATTTTAAATGCACAACGTGGAGCCGAACCACCCGACGCTAAGCAAGCCATTGATTATCCCGCTTATTCCATGGTCATGTGCCAAGTTATAGACAAGTTAAAGGGATAGTTCACTTTGAAATTAAAATTTGGTATCTATCAGCTTACCCCAAGGGCATCCAAGATGTAGGCGTCTTTTTTTCTTCAGTAGATCCAATTTTGATGTTTTTAGTTCAAACCGTTCTAGTCTGTCAGTCATATAATGGCAGGTATAGGTGACTGTCTCTATAAGAGGGAAAAAGAACATGCACAGAGAAATCAAAATTAAACAATTCCCCATCATAACTACACATTGATGGCCTAAGACACGAAACAAGCGGTTTGTGTGAGAAAACGAACAGTATTTATATCGTTTTTTACCTCTTGTACACAACCATGTCCAAGTGATCTGAGTGCACACACATCCGGTGTGTGTGCGCGCGCTCTGGCTCGTCGGCGTCAACGCTTGACGGAGGGCGTGTCTGAAGCGTGGTGCTGACGCGCCGTCATAGTTACAACAACCAATCACATACTTCTCTGGTGTTGCATGAACGGGATTGGGTATTTGCATGAGGCGATCTGATTGGCTGATGCCTCCGTTGGTGCTTGAAAAGTTGCGTCAGCACCACGCTTCAGACACGCCTTGCGTCAAGCGTTGACGCCGACGAGCCAGAGCGCGCGCACACACACCGGATGTGTGTTCACTCAGATCACTTGGACATGGTTGTGTACAAGAGGTAAAAAACGATATAAATACTGTTCGTTTTCTCACACAAACCGCTTGTTTCGTGTCTTAGGCCATCAATGTGTAGTTACGATGGGGAATTGTTTAATTTTGATTTCTCTGTGCATGTTCTTTTTCCCTCTTATAGAGACAGTCACCTATACCTGCCATTATATGACTGACAGACAAGAACGGTTTGACTTAAAAACATAAAAATTGGATCTACTGAAGAAAAAAAGACACCTACATCTTGGATGCGCTTGGGGTAAGCTGATAGATACCAAATTTTAATTTCAAAGTGAACTATCCCTTTAAAACTAGTATTGCTCTTTGCAGGCAATATTTGACCGGAAGGGTAAAAGTGACCGTTCTTTTTGTCAGTTACGGCTCGTTAGCTCTTGCATTCTGCCCACTTCAAATCAGATTCAGAGATGAAATAGTTCGGTAAGATCACATTTATTTGAATGAATTATAGCATTTATTGAAATGTATTATCGATCGAGAGAGAGAAAGAGAAAGATGACAGTTGTGTGTACCTGCGTGCTGCGTCTGTGCGTCTCTCTCTACAAACAATTAAGTACTTCAAAACAGTGATTTTACCACCTCGTTGCTGAGGAATATAATGTAGCGATCTAGTATCTATGCTATTTTATTAATAAAAAATTGCGGGGCAGCATTGACAACAAGTGTGTGTGTGCTTAGCGCAATCTGCGATCTCCGACCTCTCACTCTCTCTCTCTATCTCCCCCTCTCTCTCTCTCTCTCTCTCTCTCTCTGTGTGTGTGTGTGTGTGTGTGTGTGGGTTAGTGTGCATCAATTAAAGCAGTGCATTAATATAGAACGGTGATTAAGCTGACTTGGAACTACCTGTACATTAAAGTTTCGTTCAGACTGTCAGCCCAAATCCAATTTTGTGCATATCCGGATGGAATCTGATTTGAGTAACTGATTGTCCACACAGCATATCGCAACTGTCCATATCCGATTTGTGTCCATAAACGCTTTTTCGTTTTTACTGAATGTGCATTGGTTTCTATGGTAATGCCGTTGCGTTGTTATGCCTACGCTAAAAACAACAGTAACTGCAATACAGTTTGCAATACAGATATCTTACCGTCGCGGTTGCGCTATAGTATTATATTTCGTCTTGTGAGGCAGCGGCAGACATGCAGGAAGCTTGAATATGCGGCTTTATTCCGTGCTGCCGTCTCCGCTATTTTCCTTTTTTTTGTCTCCGCTACTTTCAAAACACAAAGAGGTGCTTGTACTAGCAGTATATTGTTTTTTCCCGCTTGACTTGCACTTCGCAACGACACAAGCTTGTTTCTGCAAAGATGTTCAGCATGTTTTCTGCAAAAACGTCTGACGTGTTTACGTTTTACGTGGCGTGAGGACGTAAAAAAGCTACGCTAAATCCGATCTGACCGTCCAGACTGAAACTGATTTCCAGAAATGCGATTTGAATAGGATTCCAAACCACATACGAATGTAGCTCAAAACGGATTTGCACAAATCGGATTTCATGTAGTTCGTTGCCGTTCAGACTATCTAAATATGATCGGATTTCAATCGGATTTGGGCTGACAGTCTGAACGAGGCTTATCAGTTTTACTGCATACCTGCCATCAGAATCCAGTATTCAGACAGACCATGGAATAAACTATTTGAATGCATGACATGGAGGCCAAGGACCACCCGACGCGAAGCGAATACCATGTTTTTTTTCCAGCTTTGACAAGTTAAAGCTGTTAATGATGTTTGCAGTGCAATATTTGACCGGAAGGGTAAAAATGACGGTTATTTTCGTCAGTTACGGCTCAGCTCGTTAGCTCTAGCATTCTGTCCGCTTCAAATCAGACACAGCCATAGTGCGGTAAGATCACGTTTATTTGAATTAATTATTGCATTTATTTGAATTAATTATCGAGAGAGAGAGAGAGATGACAGTTGTGTGAGCGTTACCTGCATCTACACGTCTCTCTAAACTAGCTGTACTTCAAAAACAGTGATTTTACACCTCCTTGCTGAGGAATTTAATGTAGCGATCTAGTATCTAGGCTATTTAATAAAAGTTGCAGGGAAGCGTTGACAAGTTTGTGTGTGTGTGTGTGTGCGAAGCGCAATCTGCAATCTCCGAGTCTCTCGCTCCCTCTGTCTCTCTGTGTGTTTGTGTGATGAGTCAGTTTTTTTTTGTTTTTTTGCTTTATTCGCAATTATACTGTTATATTGTTTTATGTTATACTTATATTTATATTATGCAATATTATATTATATGGTTTTATGCGATATTCCAATTTTTCACGCAAGTTATATTCACAACTTTAGATGGAAACATCGCTACTGTGCAAACTCCCAGTACACGTTTAAGACGGAATGTCTTAAGCAAAAGAGATTCGCATATGGCTCAACTTCATTAAATGTGACTAGACATTTAACCTGGACAACTGACAACTTTAACTGACATTCCAAAGTGTGTCTTTGTACTGAATATGTGTAAATATGGGACTCTCTTTGTTTTGTTTTTCTCTCATTAGGAAGATCATCTCGATCAAATTGAGGTTTATTGCTCAAAGATTGAGAAACTTATTGGCTCCCAGCCTTATTTGGTGGATAGTATAGAAAAGTGTGCTCTCCAGGCTGTTACAACAATATGCCAGGTAAAGGTCTTTCACTTCATTCTCACTGACATACGGGTGCATCTCTATAAATTAGAACATCGTGGAAAAGTTCATTTATTTCAGTAATTCAAATCAAATTGTGAAACTCGTGTATTAAATAAATTCAATGCACACAGACTGAAGTAGTTTAAGTCTTTGGTTCTTTTAATTGTGATGATTTATGCTCACATTTAACAAAAACCCACCAATTTACTATCTCAATAAATTAGAATGCTTCATAAGACCAATAAAAAAAAACATTTTTAGTGAATTGTTGGCCTTCTGGAAAGTATGTTCATTTACTGTATATGTACTCAATACTTGGTAGGGGCTCCTTTTGCTTTAATTACTGCCTCAATTCGGCGTGACATGGAGGTGATCAGTTTGTGGCACTGCTGAGGTGGTATGGAATCCCAGGTTTCATTGACCGTGGCCTTCAGCTCATCTGCATTTTTTGGTCTCTTGTTTCTCATTTTCCTCTTGACAATACCCCATAGATTCTCTATGGGGTTCAGGTCTGGTGAGTTTGCTGGCCAGTCAAGCACACCAACACCATGGTCATTTAACCAACTTTTGGTGCTTTTGGCAGTGTGGGCAGGTGCCAAATCCTGCTGGAAAATGAAATCAGCATCTTTAAAAAGCTGGTCAGCAGAAGGAAGCATGAAGTGCTCCAAAATTTCTTGGTAAACGGGTGCAGTGACGTTGGTTTTCAAAAAACACAATGGACCAACACCAGCAGATGATATTGCACCCCAAATCATCACAGACTGTGGAAACTTAACACTGGACTTCATGCAACTTGTGCTATGAGCTTCTCCACCCTTCCTCCTGACTCTAGGACCTTGGTTTCCAAATGAAATACAAAACTTGCTCTCATCTGAAAAGAGGACTTTGGACCACTGGGCAATGGTCCAGTTCTTCTTCTCCTTAGCCCAGGTAATCCTTAGCTCTGACGTTGTCTGTGGTTCAGGAGTGGCTTAACAAGAGGAATACGACAACTGTAGCCAAATTCCTTGACACGTATGTGTGTGGTGGCTCTTGATGCCTTGACCCCAATCTCAGTCCATTCCTTGTGAAGTTCACCCAAATTCTTGAATCGATTTTGCTTGACAATCCTCATAAGGCTGCGGTTCACTCGGTTGGTTGTGCATCTTTTTCTTCCACACTTTTTCCTTCCACTCAACTTTATTTTAACATGCTTGGATACAGCACTCTGTGAACAGCCAACTTCTTTGGCAATGAATGTTTGTGGCTTACCCTCCTTGTGAAGGGTGTCAATGATTGTCTTCTGGACAACTGTCAGATCAGCAGTCTTCCCCATGATTGTGTAGCTTAGTGAACCAAACCGAGAGACCATTTTGAAGGCTCAGGAAACCTTTGCAGGTGTTTTGAGTTGATTGGCATGTCACCATATTCTAATTTGTTGAGATTGGTGGGTTTTTGTTAAATGTGAGCCTAAATCATCACAATTAAAAGAACCAAAGACTTAAACTACTTCAGTCTGTGTGCATTGAATTTATTTAATACACGAGTTTCACAATTTGAGTTGAATTACTGAAATAAATGAACTTTTCCACGACATTATAATTTATTGAGATGCACCTATATAAATATTCATTAGAACACTTTATAAAATGGTATTTGGACCGAAATCTTGTCAAGGTTGAGGATTATTTACATTTTTTGTACCTACAAAATTTTGTGAATGCATGCTGGCTTGAAATATTTAAAGAAAAAGTTCACTAAAAATTAAAATTATGTAATAATTTACTCAAACTCATGTCATTCTAAACTCGCTTCTGTGGAGCGGAATAGGAGACATTTTAAGTATTGTTTGTGTTAAGGGCTGTTTAAGGTTTAAGACTTGGTTTCAGTGTCAAGATCAGGGGTGATGTTAAAGGGGGAAGGTTAGGATGATTCCAAGAGCCCTGATCAGAGGTGTGTGTGTTGAGGTTTGAAATGTTTTGATGACAATTATTTTTATTTATTTTGTAGTCAACTAATCCTTGAAGTTATAGCACATGACAGAAATTAATGAGTTTGCCATTTATTGGGTGTTGAGCAGTGTTTGAGCTATACATTAATACATTTTCTACATGGTTTTTACATTATTTTTTCATTGATTGAATATGGGAATTACTGTACTGTACTGATCTTTTTAACAGACTAAATCTGAGGGAAAACTTTTTGAGAGATTCAGTAAATTGCGGATAAACTGGAAATTTGGAAAGCTTGTATCTACCATCATCCTAAAGTCCTGGCCAAAAGATGACAAAGGAACCTATCTGGAGAACGAAGAAGTTGTTCTCAAACATCTTCTGGGTTGGACAGCAGCTAAGAATATTTTTCAGCTTCATGGTATTTATATGGGTTTCCTCTGCATGGCATTGGTGTGTTGAGATTTCACAGCCTTTTTTTATACAGAAGAAAGAGTCTCATGTTTTTTATTTATTTTTGCTCTGTAGGTGCTGATGAAAAACTGATTGATCAGCTTTCTAATGAGGCTAAAGAGAAATTTGCCATGGCAACCTCGTTATTCTCAAACATTCTAAATCGAGTCATAACAGGGAAAATAACGATAAAGCTACTCAGTCACATCCTGCAAAAGAGGAGCACTTTCCTTGAGCTGCTTAATTTAGGTAAAATACCTCACACATGAGATTTGACCCTATTACTATAATATAATGTGAGGAGTCATTACTCTACTGTTTTTACAGACTGTTTTTGTGAAAGTGAACAACACAAGGACACCACTGCCATGAAGAGACTTCTTCAGTCTAGACAAGAGGAGGTGAAGGCTATTAATCATGAGAGAGCACTGGTGGATGCTCTTATTACAATGAGCCGCAATCTGCAAGAGCACATGATGGGTAGAGTATATGCTACAGTATCTACTTAACACCTGGCAATAATAGCTCACTTTTATACAGAGATTTTAATTCTAAATTTCTGTTTTACAGTTGATTTTGAAGGGTTGGAAGAAAAGCAGCAAATTGACATTGATGAGATGGACCTGGACAAGTTAATGGAAGTTCATTCATTAAATCAGATTCTCTCTGAAATGTCAGGGGTAGTCACCTACTTTGAGCTTGAAGATGATGTTCGATCTATGGCAGAGGTTCTAAACGACTATAAAGACAGCTACATTTTCAAAACGTGTTGGGTGAAACAGGCAGCAGTGTTTGCAGAGAACGCTAAAGATGATGGAATAGTTCCTTCAGAGGAGGAATTTTTAATCACACTCGAATATCTTTATAGTGAAATATTTGAACCATGTTATGATTCCTACAAAATAATATACACAAGGCTTAAAGATGGTAGCATAACGTTTGAAGAAGTTGACATAACATTCAAAGCCTACAAGGGAAAATATGATGACCTGGAAGCAGAAGTTGCAATTATATGCAAACTGGATCGCAATGATGACCAGCGCTGGGTCCAGACAAGAATCCAGCAAATCGAGCAGTACCATGAGCTTCATCTGGCAGTAGAGTCAGCTCAGGTGGTCATGATGGTCAAACAAACACTCGGCCTACAAGGAAACTTTCAAGTTTTGGAGAAGTTGCTTGTTACTGTAAGTCATTTAATTTTTGCCCTTATGTTTCCTATTGTCAAATAAATGCATTTCAATGAAAAATAAATAAGGCTTGTGGTAAACCCATGAGGCTTTCTTCCCTTCAGACACACTTGGATTTTAAACAGGAGCGTCTTGACAGCATTGACAATGAGTTGATGCAGGCAAAAACTGTGCTTGTGGACATCACAGAGTCCCGTAGACTGTGCCTTAAAGAGCTTGGCCTCAGAAAGAATTTTGTTATTTGGGTTAAAGAGGCTCTTGAAGGTAAATAATAGGTGTTTGTGCTGATAATTGAATGTGATTTCTTAATTCTTATGCTGTTATATAAGCAAATGATGTTCCTTTTTATCATTTCAGACATCAATGAGTTGAAAGTCTTTGTGGATTTGGCTTCCATCTCTGCCGGAGAGAATGATTTGGATGTGGATCGTGTAGCCTGTTTTCATGATGCAGTTCTTGGCTACTCCTCAATGCTCTATGATTTGAAGCTAGATGCTGGCTTCAGGCACTTTAAAGAAATGCTGAAGAAACTATGGAAGGCACTTGACAATGATCCCAATATCCCAAAGAAATTGGTAAGAGTATCTACTAGCTTTGCTAACCAGAGGAAGAAAATAGGATTTTTTTGTTCACCAACATTTTCTCCATTTCAGTGTGACTCTGCAAGACACATAGAATGGTTGAAAACAGTCAAGGACAGTCATGGGTCAGTGGAGCTGTCATCTCTTTCTCTGGCGTCGGCTATCAACACAAAAGGAATCTATGTTATCAGAGCACAAATTCAAAAGCAGGTATGTCATTAACTGTTTGAGTTCAAATAGATGTAGCACAGACGATGCACAGAAATTTTGAAATAATTAAGAGTATTTGCTAACTTTATGCTGGATTGACGATTAAAACCAGTTTGAAGGGTTAGGTTTGCTTTGGAAAATGCTAACTGGTTTCTAGCTGGTTTAGTTGGTGGACCAAATTGACTGTCATCTTGGTCAAGGCCTTGCAAGGAAAATCAGGTTTCCAGTTGTTCCAATCTAGTTTAGGCAATTGAAAAGATAGAGCTCAAGATAACAGTTGGTGGAGACCTGGTCATCTTTGCTGGACAAAAAAATTGTTGGAAAGTGGTTGTGCTGATACGTAAAAAAAATGGGAGCTGATTTGCTGCTAGACCAAAATGTTCATCCAGCTCATTCAGGTCCCCACCAGCTGATAATTCATAAATTAACTAACTAACCAGCTTGGATCAACTACAAAACCAGTTCAGTCATGAGAACTCTTGGAAAGGATTGTAAAATCCTTATTAACCCTCTGGGGTCGACAAACGCGGATACGCGTTTTGTGGCATCATCTCCTGATAATGCCGAAAAGAACTTAAATTACACTTTCAGTTTTGATCGTACAGATAAGAGCAATACATCAATCGAAACTGTAAAGTGTCTACTTTTATTTGTGTACACACAATAACAACAAAACTTTGTGCTTTTGGGGAAAAAAAGAAAACAAACAGGTTACACTCTCTGTCTTCTCCATCTCCGCAAACTGCTTTTAGAAACACGTCACTAAAATGAACTGTAACTCAGCAAATACTCAACACACAAGTCATGGGAGTTATATCTATAGAAAGCTTGAAGTGTCTACTTTTAAATGAAGTATCAAAAACAAATATTCTGTGATGAAGTAATCCATATGAAACCAACACGATGTTCAGTCTTTCCCGTCTTAACTCATTATCTCTAATGCCCCTCGCGGCTCATGCCGTTCATATGTAAATATCCACGTGAGACGCATGCACATGTAAACGCCCCAACATAAACAAAGCATGAGGAGATCATTCATCGCGGCTACTGTTCATTTCTGGAAGAAGACGCGCTGAGTAAAGGCAGGATTTCCCTCAAAAGAAGAACAAGATTTCATCCAGAAGAGAAGATCAATCTGATGAGTAAGTAATGTTTCTTTTTTGCATTAGTTAACGTGTTATTGTGACATAAACTTGAACACATTTACTAGTTGGGTTGTTCCCAAACTACAATGAATGAATGCTGCGCGTCTAAGAATGTTTAGACCATGTTTATTATTAAAACTCTGTTCACAAATAGATTTAATAGCATGCTAAACAATAATAATTAGTTTCTCAGATATAAAATATCCCTTTTTTACGATAGTACAAAAGTACGATAGTACATGCGTGAGTCTATGGCTACAAAATCATATTATAGGCTACTATAAAATCATACATAGGCTACTATATGCTATATGACTACAAAATCATTGTTGGGTTTTTCCCATACTATAATTCCTGACTAAAATGTTTGAAATCGAGTAAAACATTTTGAATATGAAAGGCAATTCATTGTATTTAAATTTCTTACGGCGCGATGATGTTTTCATGCTTGTATATAAAACAATAAAAGTTAATATGAATGTATGCTGTAACACGAGGAATGCTACGAGTCCAAGTATGTTAGAAAATGTTTATTATTAATAGCCTACTCTGTTCAAAAATAGATTTTAATAATGTGCTAAACAATAATAATTAGTTTCTCAGCTATAAAACGTTGTCTTCTTTTTTTACGATAGTAGAAAGCATGCGTAAGTCTTTGGCTACAAAACCTAACCTATATACAGTATATACATATACAGATGTTGCTGATATTAACATGCTCACAAATGTATGTTTTTTTTTTGGTTGTTTGCATTTCAGATCAGATACCTGCACCACAGATGAATCCTGCTGACTTTCAGTCTCTTCAAACTGTTTTCCTCTGGGAGTACCGCTGTACCAACATCAGATATTCAACTACACTGATATTCTATGGTAAAACAAGATCCTAGACTACTGATTGTTTTTTTTCTTCTCGAATCCATGGAAAGTAGCAGAAACACTTAAATAACACGTAAATATCAGGTATGATTTACTTGTTTCAATTGTTGAACAGAATCTGTTTTCAGGAATGACTCGAAGTCTGTTCACATCTCTGTGGTTAGATCAGTGTGCACAATAATGTGTCTTTGACCTTCATTATGTATGTTTTGATTATACTGTGTTGTAAATAAAATACAAATAATAAAAAAAAAAAAAAAATCTCCTCATTCTCTCTTACCTGCCTCAAAGTCACAGTCACACCTGATGGGCCATTAGGGGGAGGGCCCTTTGTCTCTCCGGAGATAATCACTTAATATTCAAGGCCATTGCCACTCCCTCGCATAAAGGTTTCGATCACAAAACATGTCTTTAAAAATTTAAATCAATATTTTTTTTTTCTGGGAAGGAGTAGCAAGATGATTTTCTCATCATTTTGACATGAATATTCTAGTCTACAAGACTGATTACTCAAAAGTCTTATTCAGAACTATTATGTGTTTTATGGCCTTATTTCAGCTACACTTTTTCCCCCAAAACTTACTAACCACGCATAATCTTTTTTTTTTTCTAAAAAATGCAAACATATACATCAATCTTGCTCACATATTGTAGCACAGTTTGTGCTGAACACACAAAAAAATACATGTTGACCAATAGTATGTTATAAGTAGCTGAAATAAGCACAAATGTCAGGGCATGTCAAAACCTCTCAAGGGCCCCAAAATCACCTCAGACCCCAGAGGGTTAATGTAAATAGAATGTCCATAGGTTTGGTCTTGGCTGCTTGCTGCTACGGAGCAAGTAGACATGCTTCTGCTAAATGCTCAGATCATACAATTAAAAGAGAAAAAAACTTTGAGAGAAACCAGGCTCAGTCCAGGGGCCAGTTCTCCTCTGGCCATATGAACCAGCAGTTTGTGCTGAGGACTCCTCTGGTTCCCGTGGTCTTGTCCCGATGGCAGTCTAGGATACAAGGTATTCACTGGGGATCTGTCTCTGGGGCTCTTCTAGTTGTCCTGATCTCCGCTGACATCTGGTCTGGATACAGACTGGATCCAGGTGACTGCAGTAACCATCTTATCTGGATACGGACTGGATCGGGTGGCTACGGTGACCTCGGAATAAGAAAGAAACAGACTAATATTAGCATAGATGCCATTCTTCTTACGATATAACAAGTACATTGTGTGTTATGGGAAATGTTCCCGGTTCCGGTTGATCTAATTATTGCAGCCTAACAATCTAAGTAAGATAAGACATTTTTTGCAGTCTAATAATAGAAATGTGTTAGTGTTTTATGTGTAAACCAGGTTAAAGAGATGGGTTTTTAATCTAGATTTAAACTGACAGAGTGTGCAGGGCTCAACGTTAAGGATTTTTTCTACTGGCCCGGTCGGGCTAGTGGTTAACATTTTTACTTGCCCTGCCAACATTTTCTCTGGCCCTGCCACAAAAAATAAAATAGTTGCTGTTATCGTTGTTTTTGATCGGTTATCTTTTATTCCAATAAATAAGCTTATATGACACCAATATTTTTGATACCACAGCAAAAACCACTAACTATAAATAAATTTATTCAAACATTATTAAAGACAAGTGAACCGCCAGTAAATAAGAACACATGAACAAATTACAAGTAATAACACAATAAAAGCATTAAATATAGGCCTATAGCACAAAGATAGAAATTAAATGACACTAAAAATGTTTTTTATGTTTTTAGATGTTCAGGTTATACCACATTATACCACGGTGTCAAACTGTTATCCTTAATCTTCCTTAAGCGTAAAGGAGCAACTGTATCTAAAACACTAGAAAAGAGAGTCTATAGTTTCTGTTACATCATCAAGTTTTTCTGAGCTATTGGATATGCTGAGGAATTGCGATAAATCAGGAAGATTACTTACAAAGCAGTCTTTTGTGGTAGAAGTGATGGTTCTACCATACTTGTAACAAGGAGTAGAATTTACAGTTTTAGCTATATGGAGTTTACACAAGAATATACAATGATCTGAGATATCATCACTTTGCTGCAGAATTTCAACACCATTAACATCAATTCCAGGGTGTTTCCTGCATTGAAATTTTTTTGCCGCGAATGAAACTGAAAGTAAAGTAGGCCTAATCTTTCCAGTGCTGATGCCGCTCTCTCCTGTTGCGATCTTTGATCTTTTAATTGGCTGATGATGAATAAAATGCAGCACACTATTGATTTCTTTGACATGATAGTGCGGTTGGCCTAATTCAAGATCGGATTTATATCCGTTTTTTTATGTGATCCGACAAAACGCATAAAGTAACCAGGTGTAAACAAGCCCTAACTGTCTTTACACTCCCTCCCTCAAAATCAACTGAAATGATAGTAATAGGTCAGAAGACTGAATCCATGTTTCATGCGGCGCATTCGGAGATTGTTTTTTTTAAACTGAATTACCGGTGTTGTGAATTGTGCAAAAAAAAAAAAAAAGTATCTTGTCTTCTCTGACAAGCGTTCTGCACATGCAACTAACATAAAACACACTTTCAATAAAAGAAAAAGCAATATGACAATGTATATTTAAAATAATTTACTTAAATTTAGACTGATTGAGGTGAAACCAGCCACAAAGCAATTTGTTAGCCAGCTGCTAATTTTATTCAGCTATATGGTAGAAAATTAGACTACTAGTTAAATATAAACTTTTTAATGCTACTTTTAAATGCTTTTTCTATATTGATATAATTATAATTGTGAGGTCTAGCAAAGAAGGATCCTATCTTACAAAAATATGAAAGCCAGTTATATTATATTCCCTGACAGTGGCTGTTTTTTTCTATTATGAATAAATATAATTAAAAATTACAAACAGTTTCTTTGCATTTATTTTAGTAATGGTCAGTATTGGGTTCGCAGATCACGTGGGGAGGGTACTTTTTTACTGTGTTTGTGGATGACCGTCAACCACCACCGAAGACCTTTTTTGACCCAGGAAAAACCCTGAATTCCATGTGACAGTATTAACCCTCTGGGGTCTGAGGTGATTTTGGGGCCCTTGAGATGTTTTGACATGCCCTGATATTTGTGCTTATTTCAGCTACTTATAACATACTAATGACCAACATGTATTTGTTTTTGTATTCAGCACAAACTTTGCTACAATATTATGTGACCAAGATGGATGTACATGTTTGCATTTTTTTAGAAAAAATATTATGCGTGGTTAGTAAGTTTTTGGGGGAAAAATGTAGCTGAAATAAGGCCATAAAACCCACACTAAATAGTCCTGAATAAGACTTTTGTGTAATCAGTCTCGTCGGCTAGAATATTTACTTCACAATTAAGTGAGAATCATTCTGCTTACTCATTTACAGAAAACAATATATTGATTAAAAATTAAGACATGTTTTGTGATTGAAAGCCTATATGCGAGGGAGTGACAATGGCCTTGAATATTAAGTGATTCTCACCTGAGACACAAAGGACTCCCCTAAAGGCTGCTAATGGCCCATCAGTGTGACTGTGACTTTGAGGCAGGTAAGAGAGAATGTGAGGAGATTGAACAAATGTTTTTTTATTATTATTTGTATTTTATTTACAACACCGTATAATCAAAACATACATAATGAAGGTCAAAGACACATTATTGTGCACACTGATCTAACCACAGAGATGTGAACAGACTTTGAGTCATTCCTGCAACAGATTCTGTTCAACAAGTGACACAAGTAAATCATGCCTAAAATTTACGTGTGTTATTTAAGTGTTTCTGCTACTTTCCATGGATTCAAGAAGAAAAAAAAACATAATCAGTGGTCAAGGAGCTTGTTTTACCATATAATATCAGTGTAGTTGAACATCTGATGTTGGTACAGCGCGCTCAGAGGAAAACAGTTTGAAGAAAGTCATCAGGATTCATCTGTGGTGCAGGTATCTGATTCAATAAAATACAAACAACCAAAAAAAAAAAACATTTGTGAGCATGTTAATATCAGGAGCATCTTTTTATATATATGTTTTATAGACTCACGCATGCTTTGTACTATCGTAAACAAAAAAATACATTTTATATCTGAGAAACTAATTATTATTGTTTAGAAAAAAACAACTATGATTTTGTAGTCATATAGCCTAGTATGTATGATTTTATAGTAGCTGTTATGATTCCGTATCCATAGACTCACGCATGCTTTGTACTATTGTAAACAAAAAAAATACATTTTATATCTGAGAAACTAATTATTATTGTTTAGAAAAAACGAACTGTGATTTTGTAGTCATATAGCCTAGTATGTATGGCTTTGTACTACAAAAGATGTACTTTGTACTATAAAAAAAGGATATTTTATATCTGAGAAACTAATTATTATCGTTTAGCACGCTATTAAATCCATTTGTGAACATTAAACATTTTTCTAAACATTGTAGCATTCATCATGTTGTCGTTTGGGAAAAAAAATAAACGTGTTTAAGTTTGAGTCACAATAACACGTTAACTAATGCAAAAAAAGAAACATTACTTACTCATCAGATCGCTCTTCTCTTCTGGATGAACTCTTGCTCTTATTTTGAGGCAAATCCAACTTTTATTCAGCGTGTCTTCTTCCAGAAACGAACAGTAACGTTAGCCGCGAGGAACATCTGGCTTTGTTTGTTGTTGGGCGTCTACATGAGCACGCGGCTCACGTGGTTATTTACATATGAACGTGAGGGGGCGGGATCGCATTAGAAATAATGAGTTAGATGGGACAGACTGAACATCGTGTTGGTTTCATACGGATTACTTCATCACAGAATGTTTGTTTTCGATAAGACTTACTTAATTTCAAAGTAGACACTTCCAGCTTTCTATAGATATAACTCCCATGTCTGTGTGTTGAGTTTTCGCTGAGTTACACAAAAAAAATAGACACTTCAAAGTTTCAATTGATGTATAACACTTAGGGTGAATCCCATTTCTCTGTCTTACCCCTTCCCCTTCCCCTACCCCTTCGTCTTACCCCTAGCCCTTGTCCCTCGAAACCGAGTGGTAAGCGCTAGGGGTGAAAACATACCCCTATGAAATGAGACACCACTTGGTTACGGTTACGTCATCGTACATCGTCGCTAGCTGGTTGCTACATCACCAGAGGCGACAAGTGTTGATCACAAACTTCCAAGATGCCGTCTGCAAGTGTGTGTATGTCGATCGCGTGGGTTTTATTAGTGATGTTTTTGCGATTGTTGTGCAATTCAGCGACGTAAAGCGTAGCAAACTAGCGATTTTTTTAAAACGTTTCAATTAAGAACATGGTTGCAAATATATATGTACAGGACTGTGTAGAGCACAAAACAAGACTCGTAATTTTTAAATCAATTATTTAAGCCGAAAATGGGACTCTCTGGATGATCTGGCCGACATTGTTGCCGGTTGCGCAGTGTGTTCTGGGTACCCCTTGGTTTCAAGTAAGCTCGCGAAAATGCTTGGTTTTAAGGGGTATCTACCCCTTACCCTTAGCCCTACCCCTCGATCAAAACGAGAATTGGGACAGCCCTTACTCTCACGTGAACGCGCAAAACTAAGGGGAAGGGGTAAGGGGAAGGGGTAAGACAGAGAAATGGGATTCACCCTTATCTGTACGACCAAAATCGACAGAGTATTTTTAATGTCTTTTGCACTGGTCTTAAAAAAAACGAGTTGGTATCGCCGGCGATACAGCCGTCCCCTTAGGGTTAAATCTAGAGTAGGATTTCGATAATGAGTAGGACCTGACACATGTTGTGTAACCCCATTTAAACTCATTTAAAATAATGTTATCATCTGGTATTAGCCAGGTTTCTGTCAAACAGAGCACATCTAGGTTATGATCAGTGCTCATATCATTTACCAAATGCGCTTTCGTAGAAAGAGACCAAGTTTATCTTTTGCCAAGTTTATCTTTTGTTTCTCTGTATTATATATATTTTTTATTTGTTGAACATCAATTAAATTGTTACTCTTAAATTGGTTTGGATGTTGTTTTGTATTTTCTAGTTCGGGGGAACAGAGACAGACTCTATAGTGTGATATCTAGTTGAAAGGGTCTCTTTGTGCTGAGAATTAACTGACTTCTGTGACTGACTTTTGTAAGAAGCAGCGACATTCTACAATAGCTCAATGCTGGATTTTAGTTATCTTATCTTCAGTAAATGGCCCAATCAAGGATATTATAGTTTAGAATTTTTAAATTAGTTTTTATTTTAATATCGTTTTCAAATTTCCTATAATTTCAGTTTAGTTTTAGTTAGTTTCATTAATGGTTTTGTTAGTTTTAGTTTAGTTTTTATTTTGTGAACACATTTCTATTTAGTTTTTATATATTTTAGTTTCAGTTTTAGTAATTATAGTTTACTATAGTTTAGTAATTATAGAGTTAATGGAACACTTCCAGTGTAGACCAAACCAAGACATTTAATTTTAGCAAAGTTGAATGTTTGCAGTTTACAGTTAACTCTTGTGCAAACCTCTTAATAATGAAAATAAAATAATTATTTACAATTAAACAAAAGCCAAAAATATGCAACTTATATGTATATAATTTATTAATTCATATTCATATTCATTCATATTAAAGATGTAATCTTGTTTAATATGCCAGTAGTTTACGAACAACAAGCTAATCAAGGTTTTCAGAGTTACTAGACAGTATCAGGCAGTTGAGTTTTTATCAGGGTTGGAGCTAAATTCTGCAGGACAATGGCCCTCCAAGTGCTGGATTTGAGGAAACATGCCCTGCGTCCCAATGTGCATACACTCAAAAAAATGATTCGGTCTAAATTTACATTTTATGTAATTCAATTGCATGACAATTTTCCATCCATTTAGATTACATAGTTTTAACATAAACAAATAAATAAACTTAATGTGATTCATATCCATCAGACATACGTGAATGAAACAGGTAAGATTTATGTAATAATTCACAGCAAAGTCCCCACACTGCTCAGTGTTCATGTGTTTCCACACTACAGAGTGTTAAAGTAGCATTGAAGCAGTGTTGGAGTTAAGAAGATAATTATGTGATGATTGATCATTAATGATGAACAGCTGCTGTTATCAAGCAAAATCACTGAAGAAAAGAGAAACACAAGAACTACACCTGACTTCAGCCACAGCCGAAGATGAAATCAACTGAAATAAAAGAAGACATTAAATCCTTTAAGATCTGATTAAACAACTCCACAAACAGCATCAGACTGACCAGACTGAATTTATTTCTGTCAGACTTCTAAGCACTTATTGAGAATTTACATTTACATTTAATCATTTAGCAGACGCTTTTATCCAAAGCGACGTACGAATGAGGAGAACAATAGAAGCAATCAGACCATCGAGAGAGCAACAGTATACAAGTGCCATGACAAGTCTCAGTTAGTCTAGCACAGTACACGTAGCTAGGAATTTTTTTTTTTTTTTTTTTTTTTTTTTTTTTTAAATAGAATAGGTAAGTGTTAGTATTAGTTAGTCAGGTGCTGGCGAAAAAGATGTGTCTTTAGATGTTTTTTGAAAATGGCTAAAGACTCAGCTGTTCGAATTGAGATCGGGAGGTCATTCCACCAGCTGGGCACAGACCAGGAAAAGGTCCGTGAGAGTGATTTGGTACCTCTTTGGGATGGCACCACAAGACGTCGTTCACTTGCAGAACGCAAGCTTCTGGAGGGCGCATAAGTTTGAACTAGCAAGTTTAGGTATATTGGTGCAGTGCCAGTTGTGGTCTTGTAGGCAAACATCAGTACCTTGAATTTGATGCGAGCGGCTATTGGTAGCCAGTGTAACCTGATGAAGAGAGGGGTAACGTGAGCTTTTTTCGGCTCATTAAAGACCACTCTGGCTGCTGCATTCTGGATCAGTTGCAGAGGCTTGATAGTACATGCGGGAAGGCCCGCCAAGAGAGCATTACAATAGTCCAGTCTGGAGAGAACAAGAGCTTGGACAAGGAGTTGTGCGGCTTGCTCTGACAGGAAGGGCCTAATCTTCCTAATGTTGTATAAGGCAAATCTGCAGGACCGGGCCGTTGTAGCAATATGGTCTGTGAAGCTTAACTGATCATCGATCACAACTCCAAGGTTCCTGGCTGTCCTGGGAGGAGTTATGGTTGACGAACCCAGCTGTATAGAGAAGTTGTGGTGAAGTGATGGGTTGGCGGAGAACACGAGCAGTTCTGTCTTAGCAAGATTGAGCTGAAGGTGATGGTCCATCATCCAGCTAGAAATGTCAAGTCAAGTCAAGTCAAGTCACCTTTATTTATATAGCGCTTTTAACAATACAGATTGTGTCAAAGCACTTAACCATATCAAGTTGGAGGATAGAGTGTTAGTAATGTATAATAATAAGATTAAACACTCAATTTTCAGATAAAGGCATTTCATTATTGAATTCAGAGATGTCATTGTCTAGCTAAGTTTAGTTAAATAATATCTGTGAAATTAAATTGACGATAATCACTAGAAATTAAGTGTCCCCAACTGAGCAAGCCAGAGGCGACAGCGGCAAGGAACCAAAACTCCCTCTGAGACAGAGTGGAGAAAAAAAAACCTTGGGAGAAACCAGGCTCAGTCGGGGGGCCAGTTCTCCTCTGGCCAGGATATTATTGTTTATTTATTGTTTTAATTAAGACTTTAAATGTTTTATATTTCTATTTTAATATTGTTGCAATTTCTAACATTAATAGTATTATGTAGTTAGGTATTTTATTATATTTTTAGTTATTTGTTTTATTTTTAGTTTTATTGTATTTTAAGTCGAGGTCTTCACTGGGATTATGTCCCCGGGGCTCATCCAGGGGTCCGGCCTCCGCCGACAATCTGGGCTGCAGACATCATCTCCCGGCGCCAATCCACCATCTGATCCAGACACGGACTGAGAAACAGAATAAGAAAGAAACAGACTAATATTAGCGTAGATGTCAATATTTTTATGATGTAACAAGTACATCATGTGTTATGGGAAGTGTTCCCGGTTCCGGTTGATCTAATTAATGCAGCCTAACAATCCTTTAACGGATTTGAATAATAGAAGTGTATTAGTGTGTTATGTGTACGCCAGGTTAAAGAGATGGGTCTTTAATCTAGATTTAAACTGACAGAGTGTGTCTGCCTCCCGAACAGTGTTTGGTAGATTGTTCCAGAGTTTGGGCGCTAAATAGGAAAAAGATCTGCCGCCTGCAGTTGATTTTAATATTCTAGGTATTATCAAATGGCCAGAGTTTTGAGAACGCAGCGGACGTGAAGGACTATAATGCGATAAGAGCTCGCTCAAGTACTGAGGAGCTAAACCATTCAGGGCTTTATAAGTAATTAACAAGATTTTAAAATCTATACGATGTTTAGTAGGGAGCCAGTGCAGTGTTGACAGAACCGGGCTAATGTGCTCATACTTCCTGGTTCTAGTAAGAACTCCAGCTGCTGCATTTTGAACCATCTGTAATTTGTTTATTAAGCGTGCAGAACAACCACCCAATAAAGCATTACAATAATCTAACCTTGAGGTCATAAACGCATGAATTAATATTTCTGCATTTGACATTGAGAGCATAGGTCTCAGTTTAGATATATTTTTAAGATGAAAAAATGCAGTTCTACAAATGCTAGAAACATGGCTGTCAAAGGAGAGATTACTATTAAATAGTACACCTAGGTTCCTGACTGATGACGAAGAATTTACAGAGCAGCCATCAAGTGTTAGACAGTGTTCTAGGTTATTACTTGTGGGGGTTTTAGGTCCGATAAGTAACACCTCTGTTTTTTCAGAATTTAGCAGTAAGAAATTACTCGTCATCCAGTTTTTTATATCGACTATGCATTCCATAAGTTTCTCAATTTGGTGTGTTTCACCACCAAATTGAGAAACTTATGGAATGCATAGTCGATATGTCGAAATGTCACTCAGACAGGCTGCAATGCGAGCATTTACCGTCGGATCATCTGGTTGGAATGAGAAGTAGAGTTGAGTGTCATCAGCATAGCAGTGGTAGGAAAAGCCATGCTTCTGAATAACCGATCCTAATGACGACATGTAGATGGAGAAGAGAAGTGGTCCAAGCACTGAGCCTTGAGGAACTCCAGTAGCAAGAAGTTGTGACTTTGAAACCTCACCCCTCCAAGACACCCTGAAGGACCTATCTGAGAGGTAAGACTCGAACCACAGGAGGGCGGTTCCTGAGATGCCCATCTTTCTGAGGATGGACATGAGGATCTGGTGGTTAACTGTGTCAAAGGCAGCAGACAGATCCAACAAGATGAGTACAGAGGATTTGGAAGCTGCTCTTGCCAGTCTCAGGGCCTCTGTAACCGAGAGTAGGGCAGTCTCAGTTGAGTGGCCACTTCTGAAGCCAGATTGGTTGTTGTCCAGAATGTTGTTCTGTGCAAGAAACAGAGAGAGTTGGTTGAACACAACTCGCTCATGTGACTTTGCAATGAATGGAAGAAGGGATACCGGTCTGTAGTTTTCTAAAAGTGCTGGATTTAGAGCAGGTTTTTTAAGCAGTGGGCTTACCCGAGCCTACTTAAATGCTGTGGGAAATGTACCAGTGTGAAGCGAGGTGTTGATAATGTGAGTAAGCGCAGGTATGACCGAAGAAGAAATGTCTTGAAGGAGGTGAATGGGGATAGGATCTAGCGGACAAGTAGTGGGATGATTGGAAAGGATGAGTTTGGAAAACTCTCCGAGAGAGGAGAAAAGGAGGTGAGAGATTGTGTATTTGTCGTTATGAAGTTATTATTAGTTTGTGGTGTGAGGAATTGGTCACTGATGGTTTTTGTTTTATTTGTGAAGAAAGTTGCAAAGTCATCAGCTGTAAGAGTTGATGAAGGAGGAGGGGGAGGAGGACAGAGAAGAGAAGAGAACGTTTTGAAGAGTGCGCGAGAGTCGGAACAGTTGTTAATTTTGTTGTGGTAGTATGTCATTTTAGCAGTGGAGACATTTGCAGAGAAGGAAGAGAGGTGTGACTGATACACACTAAGGTCGGTAGAGTTTTTGGATTTGTGCCATTTCCTCTCTGCAGCCCTTAGTTTAGCACGATGTTCACGGAGAACATCGGACAACCAGGGGGCAGAGGGGATAGCGCGTGCTGGTCTGGATGAAAGGGGGCAAAAGTTGTCTAAGCAAGATGTCAAAAGTCAAAGTCAGCTTTATTGTCAATTCTACCACATGTACCGTACATACATACAGAGAATTGAAATTGCATTACTCTCTTACTCCCTGGTGCATACAGATAACACTAAACACTAACAGTAGAACGCACAAATATACAAATAAGGACATGTAGGAAAAAATAAAAATAAAAATAATAATAATAATAAAAAAAAATAGATAAAGTGGCATAAGGCACATGGTAAATAGTGCAAACCAGTGAAATACACAGACAGTGCAGAATATGAATGGTGTAGTGCAAAGAGCTTATTAAGTATGTTCTATTAAAGTGACAAAAAGAGAGCAGTCTTTATTCAGACTGTCAGAAGAGGTAGTTGAATGAGGTCAGTCCAATGCTGTACAAAGTGACTGGTGCTTGTCACAGTGTGTGTGTGTGTGTGTGTGTGTGTGTGTGTGTGTGTGTGTGTGTGTGTGTGTGTGTGTGTGTGTGTGTGTGTGTGTGTGTGTGTGTGTGTGTGTGTGTGTGTGTGTGTGTGTGTGTGTGTGTGTGTGTGTGTGTGTGTGTGTGTGTGTGTGTGTGTGTGTGTGTGGGGGTCAGAGTTCAGTGGTGCGTGGTGTAAGAGAGGGGAGGGGGGGCAAGGACTGGAGGGAGTTCAGCTTCCTGACAGCCTGGTGAATGAAGCTGTCCTTCAGTCTGTTGGTCCTGGCCTGGAGACTCCGCAGTCTCCTCCCTGATGGAAGCAGACTAAAGAAGCTGTGTGTCGGGTGGGTGGTATCACCTGCAATGTAGAGGGCTTTGCGGGTGAGACGGGTGCTGTAGATGTCCTGGAGGGAGGGGAGAGAGACACCAACGATCTTCTCAGCTGCTCTCACTATCCGTTGAAGGGACTTGCGGCAGGACGCGTTGCAGGCGCCATACCACACAGTGATGCAGCTAGTCAGAATGCTCTCGATGGTGCCTCTGTAGAAGGTGCACATGATGGGGGCCGGGGCTCTGGCTCTTCTAAGTTTGCGGAGGAAGTAGAGACGCTGTTGTGCTTTCTTGACTAGTGCTGCAGTGTTGTTGGTCCAGGAGAGGTCCTCTGTGATGTGTACACCCAGGAACTTGGTGCTGCTCACTCTCTCCACGGTCGCACCATTGATGGTCAGAGGAGCATGCTGAGTGTGCACTCTCCTGAAGTCAACAACAATCTCCTTCGTCTTCTCCACATTCAGAGAGAGATTGTTGTCACTGCACCACCCGGCCAGGCGGCTCACCTCGCTCCTGTAGTTTGTCTCATCTCTGTTGCTGATGAGACCCACCACAGTCGTGTCATCCGCAAATTTAATGAAGAGGTTGGAGTTGTGTGACGGTGTGCAGTCGTGGGTCAGCAGAGTGAAGAGGAGGGGGCTCAGCACACATCCTTGGGGGGCCCCTGTGTTCAGTGTGATGGTGCTGGATGTGTTACTGCCGACCCGTACTGCCTGAGGTCTCCCGGTCAGAAAGTCCAACAGCCAGTTGCACAGCGATGTATTGAGCCCCAGATGGACCAGTTTATGAATGAGCTGTTGAGGGATGATTGTGTTGAATGCTGAACTGAAGTCTATGAACAGCAATCTGACATACGTGTCCGTTTTGTCCAGATGTGTGAGGGCTGGGTGGAGGGCAGTGGCGATGGCATCATCGGTCGAGCGATTGGACCTATATGCAAACTGGAAGGGGTCCAGGGAGGGGGGGAGGACAGACATGATGTGTTGCATGACTAACCGTTCAAAGCACTTCATGAGAATAGGAGTGAGTGCTACTTGGACGGTAGTCATTGAAGCAGGATGGAGATGACTTCTTCGGGACTGGAATGATGGTGGTAGCTTTGAAGCATGTGGGGACAACAGCCTGACTTAGTGAGATGTTGAAAATGTCTGTGAAGACATCAGTGAGTTCCACTGCACAGTCTCTCAGTACACGCCCAGGAATGTTGTCAGGACCCGGAGCTTTTCGTGCATTGATCCTGCTGAGGGATCTCCTCACGCTGTCTGGGGACAGCGACATCACCTGGTCGCCGGTGATGTTAGAGTGAAGCAAAGAGTGTCAGTAGCACTGTTTGTGTCGAGTGCTGAAAACTGAGAGGGTGAAGTTAGTGCGGATGAAACCATTGAGGATAGGCGAGAGGGAGAGAGCGAGCGTAGGTTACGTCGACAGGTGACCTGCGAAAGAGCGTGTGCTATGTCAGGAGTTAGTGTGAGGTTAGAAGTGATAAGGAAGAATTAACAGAGGTTTAGATGCTTTATTGTTTTGTTTGAAATCACCATCAAAGAGACCAGTGTTTCCTTTTCTTGGGCTCTTGACCTTTGACATTTTGGTGTTGATATTACACTGGTTGCTTTAATTGTGTGTTCATATAAAACACGCTTAGCTTAACCAGCAAAGCCAAAACAAAAAGAGTTGTTGGCAAATGATCCACCGACCTCGTTTCAAGTCCAATTTATGATTATATGGTTGTTGTATTGCTTTAGCTTTGCTTGTAGCATCAGATCTAGTAGTATTGTGAAAGCAGATAATTTGAAAAATTTATAAATCACTTTGTGCACAAAAAGTTTTCATCTGCAGCAACACAAAGACCACAGACATCAAGAATCAGTGTATGAATCTCAACAATGGTGACAGTCAACAAAATATTCAGATAAAACTCTGATCACAACACAAGCTACTAAAAAGTCACAACTAAAATAGCAAACGTAAAATAAAATGGTAAGAATAAAAGAAAATAATCAGACAATTCAGCTGCATTGTTTATTCATGACTCTCCCATTCTTGAAAAAAAAAAAATGGAAATAGGGAATAATCCTCTCTGGGTACCTTGTGTCTCTTATAAGTCACCTGACAACCACAATGTAGCATATTTATTTATAATTTCTCTAAAAAAAAAATGTGTTTAAAACTATCCAAACTCCCAGATCCACAAAAGAACAAAAAAATTGTGGATGGCAAAAGTCACTAAAGTAGGATTGGTCAGAGACTTAAAGGGATAGTGCACACAAAAATGACAATTTTGGCATCATTTATTGATCCTCATGTTGTCCATACTACTAAAGTCAATGGCTACCACCAACATTCTTCAAAATATCTTCTTTTGTGTTCAGCATGGGAGAGTCTTGTACTATGCTGGTACCCATCATGCATTGCAACATGAAGCATTTTGTTGACTGTCACCATTGTTGAGATTCATATACTGATTTTTTATGTTTGTGGTCTTTGTGTTGCTGCAGATGAAAACTTTTTGTGCACAAAGTGATTTGTAAATTATTCAAATTATCTGGTTTTTACAATACTGCTAGATCTGAAGCTATAAAAAAAATCTAAAGCTATACAACATCCACACAATCAGATATTGGCCTTGAAATGAGGTCGGTGGATCATTTGCCAATGACTCTTTTTTTTTTTTTTTTTTTTTTTCTTCTTTCTTCTTGGCTTTGCTGGTTAAGCTAAGTGTGTTTTATATGAACACACAATTAAAACAACCAGTTTAATATTAACACCAAAATGTCAAGAGCCCAACAAAAGGAAACACTGGTCTCTTTGATGGTGATTTCAAACAAAACAATAAAGCATCTAAACATCTGTTAATTCTCAATAAGAGCTTCTCTAGAAGTCTGACAGAAATAAAGTCAATCTGGTCAGTCTGATGCTGTTTGTGGAGTTGTTTAATCAGATCTTGAGAGATGTAATGTTTTCTTTTATTTCAGTTGATTTCATCTTCGGCTGTGGCTGAAGTCAGTTGTAGTTCTTGTGTTTCTTTTTCCTTCGGTGATTCTTCATGATAACAGCAGCTGTTCATCATTAATGATCAATCATCACATAATTATCTTCTTAACTCCAACACTGCTTCAATGCTACTTTAACACTCTGTAGTGTGGAAACACATGAACACTGAGCAGTGTGGGGACTTTGCTGTGAACTATTACATAAATCTTACCTGTTTCATTCACGTATGACTGATGCATATGAATCACATTAAGTTAATTGATTTGTTTATGTTAAAACTATGTAATCATTTTTTTGAGTGTACTATCCACCCTATCTGCCCTAAATAGTATTATAAATGACTAATATCACATAGAATTTAGCATGGACAGTGTGCACATTGGGACCAGTCTATGATTGGGACGCAGGCATGTTCTTTGCAATTGTCATTGAAACTCTGTAAACTTTATTTTTGTCCATCTGTGGTTTCAATGCATTAATTTGTTGGATCTTTTGCACAGCGCCACCGGTGCACTACTGTATGTCCCGTCTCTCCCTCTACGAACATACACTATAAGAAGAAACAATCTAAAATGCTTTGAAACCTCATACTACTCAAAAAGAAGTGCGATAAGTTGATTTAAATGATGTTTGCACTTTACTGTGATTTGCCGCTTCAGATGAACAGCGCAATTAATCCCCGTTCTAAAGCCCCTTTTACACAGGACGCAAGCGGTGAAAACACAGCGCGGCTATCACTTTCTCTCATTTTGGATGCGTTTTATACAGTCAAGGCGGGTCTCGTGTCATGGACTCGAGGCGGACGTTACCATAGTAATCGCAAAGCGTGACAAAATGACTATTCACTAAAGTCAACTCATCCAAAAATGTTAATTCTGTGTCTGTTAACTCACTCTCATGTTGTTCTCGCACATCAAGCACGCTTTTCAGCGTTCGTGCGCTGTAAGGTGTGTATTATTATTATTATTTCCCATGTCATATTTTATAGTTATTTCCCATTTCATAGCCCGCGTCTTGTTTTTTAAATGCAAAAACGCAGTCTCTGTGAATAGCCGCTTAGGATGCAGCTCACGTGCATGAAGCGCTCCATTTCCTTAAACAACCACAGGTCCGATTTTCTGACACAGAATGAGAGCTTATTAAATCATGAACACGATTATTTATTTTGGCTAATTATTATTTTATTTTAGTTAGTTTTTCAGTTACTGTTGTTAGCTTCGTTTAGTTTTAGTTTTTCATTTATTTAGAAATTTTAATTTTATTTCAGTTTACGAAAATGTTTTTTGACCAATAGTTTTAGTCTTAGTTTCAGTTTTCGTTTACGAAAATAACCTTGGGCCCAATTGATGCCAATATTACTTAAGAAATATCAAACCTTGAGTATTGCTTTTTTTCAGTTGTGCTTGGAAAATATTCTGAAGCTACATATTATGGAAGAGCATGATGAGGGCTGTGAGAGGCGCATTTATTCTCTGGAAGACCTCAGAGATCTTCAGAATAAATTGATGCTAATGTCTGGCAAAGGAGATCAGGGCCAGTGTGAAGTCGATCAGTTTGCAGAGGTGACTTTTTACCTTTTAGATATTTTATTGTTGTATTTCACCATGATTGTTGTAATTATCCCCAAATTAACTTATTTCCTTTTTCCAGGTCTTTGCCAGTGTACAGAGGTTGGCCTCTGTATTCATTGATTTGTTTGTTGCTGGAAATCCATTGTTCAGACACTGGGAGGCAAATATCAACTGTAATAGTAAAGAAGAATGCATCATTATGGACTTCAATTTGGGGAATGTTGTCAGTGTTGTCATGGTGGAAGGTGATGTCACAGAACAGCTGCCAGAAGTCTGTAAGAAAATGGAGAGCTGCTTAAGCTTCTGGAAAGATTTTATGGACAAGCAGAGATCTCAACATTATTTCTTAAACTATTACACTGCGGAACAGGTAGTCTACCTGTGCCATCAGCTAGCCCAGAGCAATGTTGCTGCAATGGAAGATCAAGTTCTTATGATGCTCTCCTTTATCAAACCTAATTGCATCACATCAGATTTGAGACAGGCTTGGCACAGGCTTCAGTATGAAGTAATTAAGAAGGATCCTGAGCAAAATGATGACTTAGACTTTCAAACTTTTGTGGAAGTCCCCAGTATGATGGAGAATGAGAGTATTGAGGAGTCATGCCCATTGATTGACGACTTGGCAAGCCAGTTGGGGGATGCTATTGGGTCAAAAAAGCTAGATGTGATTTGGAATGCTTACATGCGGAACATGAACAATTTTCTGCCAGACTCCCTTGATGTCAGAAGACTTGGATATCTTCTTGAAATTTTGGCCAACAGCCCCAGCGAACACGAGGCTGATTCCTCACAGGATGAGAGAACACAGTACATTCAGAGAGAACTTCCAAATGGAATGGCTACTGGAAAACCAAATTTAATCATCTGCCCTTCTGAAGAAATTCTGATATCTTGCATTTCAATTTACATGAGCAGCAAGGGCCAGCCTCTACCAACCTATGATGAAGTACTCCTCTGTAGTGCTTCCACATCATATGAAGAAATGGAACTTTTCCTCAGGCGCTGTCTCTCTGCTGGCTACAGGGGAAAGAAGATATACACAATGCTCTATGTGGACCAACTTACCTATGAAGTCAGCTACAAAGTGGAACAATTTTTTCAGCATCAAATTGCACGGAGCAGAAATGATTACAGACTTGTGTTGGTCTGCAGCTCTAACAGAGAACATGCATACCTTCCTTCAGCTTTTAGTCGATTTAGATTGCACTTGATTCCCCAAGAACCAATTGTCAGTATTCAGCGATACCTTGTTAGGCATTTTACAGTACCAGCTGACATATCCAGTGCTGCTGCGGTGTTCAAAGACAAACGGTGTGTGGGAGTTGTATCCTCAGAAAGATCAGGAGTTGGTGAGTATATGTTCAAAGTAATGGATTTAAATTGTCCAGTTTTCAGAATTTGTGTCAGCTAAATAAAGTACCCTATTTGTGATTATAATTATTTTTGCTAAAAGTGTAAGATGGTAAATTACATCTGTGTGGTGCATTCTAGGAAAATCACTTTACATTAAACGAATGTATGAGAATTTGAAGGAGATCACCAAGAAGCCTTCACAGCTGAAGTGCATCAGGTTAATTGAGCCAAGAGTTGATGAAAATGTCATCCTTCAGTCCTTGCTCAACAGCCCCAAGAAAAAGCTTTCAGTCTATCATTTTGATGTCACCACCATGGTAGCTACCTGATTTAAAAAAAAAATTTTTTATATATATATATATTTTTTTTGGGGGGGAAATAGAAAGAAATGTTGATGTTTATATAAGTTTATAACTATTGTTTATATACTTACAGGTAAAGAAAGGACTTCATGAATTTCTGTTCAGGCTGCTGATCCTTGGGTACCTTATGGACTCAGAAGGAAAAATGTGGAAAACCAGTAATAAGCACTTGTATGTCATCGAGATACTAAGATCTGGGACATCCCGAAATGATCGAAGAGCTGTAAGTAAACTCATTAAATCACTTAGGAATTGTTGTCATTAATTAGACAAATGCCTCATAAATTTATTTGTCTCTTCATGTTAGGGTGCAAAAGTTCCATCTGCTTTCCTGGATGTGTTTCCAAGTGTCTACTGCTGTCCACCCAAAGAGGTCCTTGAGTTGGGAATGAGAATGCAGGAAGATCCATCATTAGAACAGGGTGATGATCCCCTTATGGATGACCAAGAGTTCAAGAGTGAGGCCTACCAACGACCTTATCAGTACCTGCAGCGTTTCTACAATGGTGTCAATTTGGATGCTTTCATGTACCAAGGAATTGAAGGAACTCATGTGGAATGCCTGCAGATGTTGTTTGTGTACTGCGGCATTGCAGACCCCTCTTGGGCAGAGTTGCGGAATTTCACTTGGTTCCTGAACTTACAGCTTCGGGATTGTGAGAGATCGGTCTTCTGTGATGTTTCTTTCATAGGGGACACTCTGTTGGGATTAAAAAATTTTGTTGTTGATTTTATGATTCTCATGGCAAAGGATTTCGCAACTCCTTCACTTAGCATCTCTGACCAGAGTCCTGGGAGACTGCACAATGACCTTGCTTCTACCAATGAAGAGGATCTGGCTCCGTTTAGGATAAGAAAACGATGGGAGTCAGAACCACATCCGTATATTTTCTTCAATGATGACCATGAGTCCATGACATTCATTGGCTTTCATCTTCAGCCAAATGCGCAGAATGGGATTGATGCAATTGATCCATTAACAAACAGAGTGATCAAGCAGAACATTATGACCAGAGAGCTCTATGAGGGCCTCAAACTACAGAGAGTTCCTTTTAATGTTGATTTTGACCAGCTCCCAAGATGGGAGAAAATTGAGAGACTTTCCAGGGTGTTGGGAATACAGTGGCCTCTTGACCCAGATGAAACATACGAGCTCACCACAGACAACATTTTGAAAATGTTGGCAATTCACATGCGCTTCCGCTGTGGAATTCCTGTAATAATCATGGGTGAGACAGGATGTGGGAAAACCAGGCTAATAAAATTCCTTTGTGAGATGCACAGATGTGGAGTTGCCACTGACAACATGAAATTAGTCAAGGTTCATGGAGGGACAAGCTCAGACATGATTTACACCAAAGTGAGAGAAGCAGAGGCCATGGCATTAAGAAACAAGCTGGATTATGGGTTTGGCACGGTGTTGTTTTTTGATGAAGCAAACACAACGGAGGCCATTAGCAGTATTAAGGAAATCCTTTGCGACAACACTGCTGAGGGACAGGATTTGACAGGTGACACTGGCTTGCAAATCATTGCCGCTTGCAACCCATACAGGAAACACACAGATGTAATGATCAAGAGATTGGAGTTAGCTGGTTTGGGATACAGAGTTCGTGCTGAGGAAACCGATGAAAAACTTGGATCCATTCCACTTCGCCAGCTAGTGTACAGAGTGCAGGCCTTGCCACCTAGTGTGATTCCACTAGTTTGGGACTTTGGACAGCTCAATGACCATACTGAAAAAATGTACATCAAGCAAATAGTCGAAAGGGTAGCTGAAACCTATTTAATTGATTCAGATTACGTCACAACCATTACAGATGTTCTGTCAGCCTCACAGAAGTACATGCGAACAAGAGAGGATGAATGTAGTTTTGTGAGTCTGAGGGATGTAGAGCGCTGCATGCAAGTTTTTGGCTGGTTCTACAAAAACCACCCAATGTTACTCTCAGAGCTTGACCAGTTTGAGAGTAATCGGAGGGCAGAGAGAAGCGATCAACATCAGAGGGATACTGATGAAAGAGACCCAATTCTTTGGTCTTTAGTTATGGCTGTTGGTGTATGTTACCATGCCTGCTTGGAGGATAAAGAGAAATACAGAAGAAAAATTTGCGGGTACCTTCCAAAGACTTACAGCCCAATGAAAGTGATGCAGGAGATCTCAGTTATTCAGGATCTTTTTCTGAGTGGTGTTCCATTGGGTGAAACCATTGCCCGAAACAATGCCTTGAAGGAAAATGTCTTCATGATGGTGATTTGCATTGAACTACGAATACCTCTCTTTTTGGTTGGAAAACCTGGAAGCTCCAAGTCCTTGTCTAAAACGTTGGTTGCAGATGGCATGCAAGGCCAAGCAGCCCATTCTGATCTGTTTAGAAAACTGAAGCAAATTCATCTTGTTTCCTTCCAGTGCAGTCCTCATTCTACACCAGATGGGATTATCAATACATTCAAGCAATGTGCCCGTTTTCAGGAAGGCAAGAACCTATCAGAGTATGTATCAGTGGTAGTGCTAGATGAGATAGGTTTGGCTGAGGATTCCCAGAAAATGCCTCTGAAAACTTTACATCCTTTGCTGGAAGAGGGATGCATAGATGATCAGCCGGTACCACACAAGAAGGTGGGATTCATTGGTATCTCGAACTGGGCTTTGGACCCAGCCAAGATGAATAGAGGGATATTTGTTTCACGTGGTGATCCTGATGAAAAGGAGTTGATTGAGAGTGCAAAAGGAATATGTTCCTCGGATGCCATGATCCTTGAAAGGGTGAGAGATTACTTTCAGCCATTTGCCCGTGCTTACCTGAACATCTGTAAGAAACAGGGAAAAGGTTTTTTTGGCCTGCGAGACTATTACAGCTTGATAAAGATGATGTTTGCTGTTGCCAAAGTCAATGATCAGAGACCTAGTGCAGAACAGATTGTGAAGGCTGTTCTGAGGAACTTCAGTGGCAAGGATAATGTGGATGCTGTCACAGTTTTCACCAGCAGACTAAATATCAAACCCAAGCTTGAGACTATCAGTGCCATTGAGCTTGTAAGAGAGAACATCACAGCCATTGGACAAGATGAAGAATGCAGATACCTTCTGGTTCTGACCAAAAACTATGCAGCCCTTCAAATTCTTCAGCAAACATTTTTTTCAGCCCAGTACCAACCAGAGATTATCTTTGGTTCAAGCTTTCCAAAAGACCAGGAGTATACTCAGATATGCCGTAACATTAACCGTGTCAAGATCTGTATGGAAACTGGCCAAACCGTTGTGCTTTTGAACTTGCAGAACTTGTACGAAAGCTTGTATGATGCCCTCAACCAATATTACGTTAGCCTTGGAGGTCAAAAATATGTGGATTTGGGGCTTGGAACCCACAGAGTCAAATGCAGAGTGCACAGAGACTTCAGGCTCATTGTCATTGAAGAGAAGGACATTGTGTACAAGCAGTTTCCCATTCCATTGATCAACAGATTGGAGAAACATTATCTTGACCTCAATACTGTACTAAAGAGTGAGCAAAAAGACCTTGTTGAGAAGCTTGAACAGTGGGTTCAATCCTTCATTTCTGCTAGAGGCAAGCACTCAATTGCTCCCCAAGCACGCCGTTACCTTCCAGCTGATGCTTTCATTGGCTACCACTCGGACACTTGTGCATCTGTTGTGGTACAAGTTACAGAGCAACTCAAAGGGCAGGAGCTCTCAGATACTAGAAAAGTTATCTTAGATGAGGCTAAATTGATCCTTTTAAACTGTGCAACACCAGATGCTGTGGTTCGGCTGGACTGCACTTCCCTCTCCGATGTAGAAAGTGACCACTTGTCAAGGGTATACTTTGAAGACCAGAAGCACAGTTCCCTTGCTGACTTCATCCTTTCTCACCTACAGCAAGCAGGGCCAAGCCATGCCTCTTTCACAGAGGTAAATCCATTGTATTTTAAATACTCTGATTATTACTGTAGAAGAGTGGTTTTTATTTGGGGGCTAGAACTGACTAGGGGGCCTCAGCAGTCTTTCAAAAGATGCTGTCATTAATTACTCACTCTCATGTTTTCCCAAACACGTAAGACCTTCGTTCATCTTCGGAACAGAAATTAATATATTTTTGATGGAATCTGAGAGCTCTCTTACACTCCCATAGACAGCAAGGATCCTTACACGATCAAGGTCCAGAAACATAGCAAGGACATCGGTAAAATAATCCATGTGACATCAGGGGTTCAACCGTAATTTTACGAAGCTACGAGAATACTTTTTGTGCAGAAAGAAAACAAAAATAACGACTTTATTCAACAATTCGTCTCCTCCGCGTCACCCTAGCGCCATTTTGGAGAGTATCCACTGAACGTAAACAATGTATGCTATTCTGTGTCAGCTGCGTCACGCGGATACGTTGTTTATGTTCAGATCAAAGCGCAAACAAACAAAGCTACGAGAAGCCCTGGCACCATTTTGGAGAGGATCCACTGAACGTAAACAACGTCTACTATTCTGTATCTGCTGTGTCATGCGGATACGTTGTCTACGTTGTTTGCGCTTTGATCTGAACATAAACAACGTATCCGCGTGACGCAGCTGACACAGAATAGCATACATTGTTTACGTTCAGTGGATACTCTCCAAAATGGCGCTAGGGTGACGCGGAGGAGACGAATTGTTGAATAAAGTCGTTATTTTTGTTTTCTTTCTGCACAAAAAGTATTCTCGTAGCTTCGTAAAATTACGGTTGAACCCCTGATGTCACATTAATTATTTTACCGATGTCCTTGCTATGTTTCTGGACCTTGACCGTGTAAGGATCCTTACTGTCTATGGGAGGGTCAGAGAGCTCACGGGATGCATCCAAAATATCTTAATTTGTGTTCCGAAGATGAACGGAGGTCTTACGGGTTTGGAATGACATGCGGGTGAGTAATAGGGGTGGTACGGTTCAACTTTTTGACGGTTCGGTTTGTATCACGGTTTTAGAGTCACGGTTTACTATACTGTCAAATAAAAATAGAAAATAAGAATAATCTATCTAACTACAAGCAACAGCACACAAAAAAAATATACAATAGAGTAAAGATACAAATAAAATAATCAGTGATTTGCAGTTTTTTGTTTTTTTTTAGGTAGGTGTATAGCATTAGTTTTTAGGTACAGAAATTGAATAAAGTAATCAAATGTAAAACAGTATTGCATATTTGACTGTATAAATTAAAGATTAATCTTTATTAAAGTTACAAAATCGATTCAATCAAGAGCAGTGAGTGATTTCTTTGTTGTTGCTGTTTGATTAATATTAAGAAAGTGCTGTCAATTTAAGAGAATGCACTGATACTGTACATTCAGCCGGCTATGTCTGCTATAGGTTACTTACCAAGACGGGCATTCTGACAGAATTTTTGTGTGAATTTGTCCATTCAAACACAATACATCAGAGAGAACTTCATAGTTGCGTGCGCGTTCTGAGGCGCGGGTTTGCGGCTTCTGATGAGCGCCCGCACAAATCTTCTCACTGCGCGCGTGAGCTCGCGTCCTCTGGCTCTTAAATGTTTAAACTTGCAAAGCTTACATGAGTTTAGTTTAAACACCGATATCAACGTGTGTTGTTCAGGTCTCACCTGTGTGCGCGCTATCAGCACCCGGGTGATGACGGAATAAATGCTCATATTCCAGCATACGGCACTCGCATTGAACAAGAGAGAATGGTTTGTCCGCTTTTTTTTTTTTTCATCGCTGTTATTGTAATGTACTTGGAGGCCAGAATGCACATCCATTAACAGAAACATATATTAGCAGAACCCTGTTTGTTTTACGTGTTATTTATAGCAAACCATATTACACATGCATTGTCAGATTTAAGTTGAACCGCGGTCCTAGCGCGTGTGTGGAGAACTGTGTGGTTCGGGTTTTTTCCGCGAACCATGCCACCCCTAGTGAGTAATTAATGACAGAATTTTCATTTTTGGGTGAACTAACCCTTTAAAACAAGGTTTAAAATAAGGTAAAACAGCTAAAAATGATGCAAACTGGCACCATGTTTCTTATTTTAATGAATTCCCTTAGCAACTGTAATATTTAAGAACCAGGGTTCCCTTCTTGGAAAACCTTTAAACAGTACAGTATATGAGGTTTCGAGACATTAACAAAATTATTACAATTTTAAAATCATTAATTTCTTGAATAATTTTTTTTTTTTCCTGATTAAGTCACAATGAAAAATATTTTAATGCGTAGAAAATTGTAACTGCTGAGAAAATTGTGAGTAAAAAATCATTTAAAAAAATATGTATATATGTGTGTATGTATATGTGTGTGTAATGTGTAATATATATATATATATATATATATATATAATGTGTGATATATATATATATAATATATATATATATATAATATAAAAAAAATATAAATATATATATCTTAGTGCTGTCAAAGTTAACGCATTAACGCAAATTCATTTTAACGGCACTCATTTTTTTAATGCGCGATTAACGCAGCGCGTATTTTCTGTTTGACCCGTGGCCCAACCAGTAGTTGGAGAAATTGAGATGCACAATGTTGCCAACTTAGCAACATTGCAGACCCCTTTAGCGACTTTTTTCCCTTCAAATTAGCGCCCAAACCTTATTTAGTTTCTGAGAATTGCCGGTACTGCCGCGCGAGTGCGAGGTCTTGCTCTCCCAGCGCGCGCACACACCTCTCTCTCTCTCTCTCTCTCTCTCTCTTTCTCTCTCTCTCTCCCTCTCTCTCTCCCTCTCTCTCTCTCTCTCTCTCTCTCTCTCTCTCTCTCTCTCTCTCTGCGTCTCGCGCGGTGGAGAGGAGCAGTGCTTTAATTCAGTTAAACAGATATTATGTTGCTTCTCTAATTTTACATGCAAGTATAGCCGAAATCACAGCACAGCTATTGTCTTTATCTTATGTGTATTTGATTTCATCAGACGACGGCTCGATTATCAGGATTTTTGTGCATGCCTCTGTGTATAAGGCAAGGTTCAAAAAGAAAATGATTGATTCAGTCAGTGTGGAAGAACTTGACTGGTCTGCATAAAACCAAGTCCTAATCCCAGTTTAAACACCTCTGGTGTGACTGTAAATGCAGACCTTGAGCCAAAAACTCATCACCAAACACCAATGACTTGTACATATGGGTTCAGTCATTTTAGACACTTCCAAAACTGTTGCAACAGAGATGGAAATACAATTTTTAAATACATGAATTATGTTCCCATCGTTGTTGCCACAGATTTGGAAGTGCATTTTTCTGTTCTAAAGAAGGGGGTGTCCCAATACTTTTGTCTATATAGTGTATGTACAAGTCATTGGTGTTTGGTGATGAGTTTTTGGTCCTGTCCAAACTGTTGCTATAATATTAGAAGCACACAATTTCCTAGAATATCATTATATGCTTTAACATTAGGATTTGTACTCATAGAAATTACTAAAGTAGTCAAACCTGTTCATTAGAAGGGGGCGACCCTATACTTTTGACAATATAGTGTATGTTTATTATTATTGAAACCATAGTCAACATAGAGCATGAAGACGACATGTTTCAAAGGTCATAGATGTTTTTCAAAGAACTTGTTCATGTCTATTAGACACATGAAAAAAAGAAATACCAGGTTCCCATTACTTCTCTTTCTTTGCACTGAGCAATTTACTTACATAAACCTGTTTACATTTTTGCACATAGGGCAGCTCTTCTTCTGAACATGCAAAATGTACATTTATTATTTATTATTAGATTTGTTTCCCTCTCTGTGCCCACACTGTATTTTGATGCAGCTAAATTCTCAATAAAACTGTTTTCATATCAAGTCAAATCAAAATCACTTTTATTGTCACATCATCACAGCACATGTGCCTTGATGAGTGAAATTCTTGAGAGCGTGCTCCAGACAGTGCAGAAACAATTAACATATAGACAGTACCATTACATACTTACAGACTTGTACAGACAATGTGCAATATACACATACATATACTCAGTACACACAGTGTACTGTTAGACATACTTACAGTTATCAATACACATTATACACCGTATGTACACATTCTACATTATGTACACATATATACATACACAGTAATATGCAAAGGTGCAGTAGATTGTACATAAGCTGGATACGCAAACGTCATGTATGTGCATTGGATGGTATCCAGTGATAGCAGATAGATTGTTGTATTAGTGCAGTGTGTACGTGTAGTCCAATTTGAATTGTGGAGTTAAAGTGCAGTGCGTGGCATATCGTAAAGTGGGAGTGTGCTGTAAGGTGTATTAGTTCTGGCTGTTCATTAGCCTGATAGCCTGAGGGAAAAAGCTATCCCTCAGTCGGCTAGTGCGGGATCGGATGCTGCGGAGACGTCTTCCTGAGGGCAGCAGAGAGAACAGTCTGTGGGACGGGTGGCTGGAGTCATTGGTGATCCTCCGGGCTTTCCTTATACACCGCCTGGTGTAGATGTCCTGGAGGGAGGGAAGCTCACCTCCAACAATGTGGCGGGCAGTTCGCAAAACCCTTTGCAGAGCTTTGCGGTTGCCAGCGGTGATGCAGCCGGTCAGGATGCTCTCCACAGTGCAGGTGTAGAATGATCTGAGGATGCTGGGGCTCATTCCAAACTTCCTCAGCCGTCTCAGGAAGAAGAGGCGTTGATGTGTCTTCTTCAGCACTGCATCTGTGTGAGTGGACCATGTGAGATCCTCGGTGATGTGAACACCAAGGAACTTAAAGCTGTTTACCCGCTCCACAGGTGTCTTGTCGATGGTGATGGGTGTGTGTTCTCTGCTCTGTCTCCTGAAATCCACCACCAGCTCCTTGGTCTTGTCGATGTTGAGTGAGAGGTGGTTCTCCTGACACCATTTAGTCAGGGTACTCACCTCCGCTCTGTAGGCCGTCTCATCATTGTCAGTGATCAGGCCTATCACCGTTGTGTCGTCAGCGAATTTGACAATGACGTTGGAGCTGTGTGTGGCTGTACAGTCATGTGTGTACAGGGAGTACAGGAGTGGGCTGAGAACGCAGCCCTGCGGAGCACCAGTGTTGAGGGTCAGCGGAGATGAAGTGTTGTTGCCCATTCTGACCACCTGACTTCTGCCTGTCAGAAAGTCCAGGATCCAGCTGCACAGAGATCTGTTTAGTCCTAGATTCTGGAGTTTCGCAACCAGTGTGGCAGGCACTATGGTATTGAATGCGGAGCTGTAGTCCACAAAAAGCATCCTCACATAGGCATTCTTGTTTTCCAGGTGGGAGAGAGCAGTATGCAGGGTGAAGGCAATAGCATCGTCTGTGGAACGGTTGCTGCGATATGCAAATTGCAGCGGATCCAGTGAGGCAGGCAGCACAGAGCAGATGTAGTCTCTGATGAGTTTCTCAAAACACTTGCTGAAGATGGGTGTTAGAGCAACGGGCCTCCAGTCATTCAAGCATGTGATTTTTTTTCTTTGGTATGGGCACAATGGTGGATTTTTTGAATCATGAGGGAACCACAGACAGAGAGAGGGAAAGGTTGAAAATGTCTGTGAAAACTCCGGCTAGCTGGAATGCACATGCTCGGAGCACACGGCCTGGGATGCCATCAGGACCCACAGCCTTATGGATATTCACCCGTTTGAAGGATCGGGTTACATCAGCGACAGAAATGGAAAATGCACTTGCCTCTTCTGCAACAGCCGCGGGAGCGCTCTCTGTGTGGGCGGGGTTGTGAGCCTCGAAACGAGCATAAAAAAGATTAAGCTCGTCCGGTAGAGAGGCGGCGATGTTCACTGTAGCTGGTTTATTCCTTTTATAATCAGTGATGTTATTGATGCCCTGCCACATGCTTCTTGCGTTGTTGGTGTTGAATTGTTCTTCAACTTTGTTTTTATACTGTCGTTTGGCAGCTTTGATGGATTTCCTGAGATCGTAACTGGTTTGTTTTCGATCGTCAAAGTTCCCGGATTTAAAGGCAGATGTCCGCGCTGACAAGGCTGCTCGAACATCGCTGTTAATCCACGGTTTTTGGTTGGGGTAGACACAAATTGTTTTGGTCGGAACCACGTCCTCTACGCACTTCCATATGAAACATGTTTCATTGGTATATTTTACTGTTTCTGTTGTCAGACAATGGAATGAATATGAAATAGTGACTGAAATGCGATCCATTAAGACATAACAGACATCCGTCTTTCGGATGAGACGTTAAACCGAGGTCCTGACTCTCTGTGCTCATTAAAAATCCCATGAAACTCATCGTAAAGAGTAGGGGTGTAACCCCGGTGTCCTGGCCAAATTCCCTCCACTGGTCCTTGTCAATCATGGCCTCCCAATAATCCCCATCCACTTGATTGGCTCTATGACTCTCTCTCCTCTCCACCTGTAGCTGGTGTGTGGTGAGTGCACTGGCGCCGTTGTCCTGTGGCTGCCGTCGCATTATCCAAGTGGATGCTGCACACTGGTGGTGGTTGAGGAGAATCCCCCTCATATGATTGTAAAGCGCTTTGGGTGTACAACAATACACAATAAAACGCTATATAAATGCTTCATTCATTCATTCATTCATAACCAGCTCTCCCTTCCACGATGTTAATCTGCACAAAAAAAAAAAGATAATCGCACCGTCGTCTGATGAAATCAAATACACATAAGATAAAGACAATAGCTGTGCTGTGATTTCGGCTATACTTGCATGCAAAATTAGAGAAGCAACATAATATCTGTGTTTAACTGAATTAAAGCGCTGCTCCTCTCTGCCGCGCGCTGAAGAGAAACTGAGCAGACGCAGAGAGAGAGAGAGGGGTGTGTGCGCGTGCTGGGAGAGAAACTGAGCAGACGCAGAGAGAGAGAGAGAGGTGTGTGCGCGCGCTGGGAGAGAAACTGAGCAGACGCAGAGAGAGAAAGAGAGAGGTGTGTGCGCGCGCTGGGAGAGAAACTGAGCAGACGCAGAGAGAGAGAGAGAGAGGTGTGCACGCGCTGGGAGAGAAACTGAGCAGACGCAGAGAGAGAGAGAGAGAGGTGTGTGTGCGCGCGCTGGGAGAGCAAGACCTCGCGCTTGCGCAGCAGTACTCAGAAACTAGGTTTGGGTGCTTTTTTGAAGGGAAAAAAGTCTCTAAAGGGGTCTGCAATGTTGCTAAGTTGGCAACACTGTGCATCTCCATTTCTCCAACTACGGGTTGGGCCACGGGTCAAACAGAAAATACGCGCTGTTAATCGCGCGTTAAAAAAATTAGTGCCGTTAAAATGAATTTGCGTTAACGCGTTAACTTTGACAGCACTAATAAATATAAAAATAAATAAAATAATAAGTCTTATCCCGCAATCACAAACAACTAGAAAACTCCTGTATTGTAAATTCATTGATCATAAATAACCCTGAAGGACATTCGGTTCTTGAAGTTTCTGTAATTGAAATTCAATGGAATTAGGATTTAATCATTTTAATTTTACTTATTTATAATTAGTTTACTGGGTTATTTTAAAATATTACCATTTCTAGTTTCTTTAGCCAAGCAGCTTTTTCATTACAGCAGAAGCACCAGAAATATCTACATAGTAGATACAATAGTCTACATTGGGGGGCATTCAAATACTGTCATAGATATTGAGTAGGGGTGTAACGAAACGTCTATTCGTATTGAACCTTTCGGTACGAGGCTTTCGGTTCGGTACGCATTACAAACTGAACGATTTGTTGGACTAATCCTATTGCATTTGGAAAATAAAAGAGCTTAAAGTGTGTGAAATATCAGTGCCACTGTGCTCAACAACGCAGCCCAGACAACGTTACAGGCAACGTGCTGTCTGCCCAGTGATAACCTCCCCTTGCGTGGGTGCGTCGAAAGCGATATCTTGTATCGAAAAGCCAAAATTGTCAAAAAATCAATTATTGGCTAATTAAGGGATTTGGCATTTCCAATTAATGCAGGCCTTTACATTATTATTTTTATTAGGCCTATTATTATTATGAAGTTAATTTTATTATTAAATTAAAAGTACAATTAATTTGCGAATAATATGGAACTGACGCGCTGCGAGGATAGATTAGGCATTTACTCCTCAATTAAAATGTTTTAAAAAGGTATTTTAAAACAGTTTTTTTAGGCTATACTACAATGAATTTAGTCCTACAAATTAACACTGCAGTCATCAATAAAAATCAATGAAATAAAACTTTTATTTCGAGCACCGACTTTCAAAAACAACCTTTTAACACTAAACACGTTTTTTTTTTTTTGTTCACTATGTACAAGAGAAATATTAAGGGAATAAATTAAAACAGTTAGCTATATACCGTTATCAGCATATGTTGAAGTAGATTCGTCTCTTGTCGTCTCTGAGAGAATATGCGGTGTCAGATGCTCTGTTAGATGCTCCTTCACTCTGTTTTTACTTTCACTTTCTGCATAGTGAATAGACTGAGATTAAGACGTTCACCGGCATAAATTTTGAGTAAAGTTTGCACGTGTGCAAACCCTGGTGCAAACGCATGCTTGTGTGATATCCATTGGCTCGCCTTCATGGTTTAAACCAGAAATATTTCCAATGTTGCAACGTAACCAATTGCCCCACCCCCCTTATTTTGTGAACTGTTACACCCCTAATATTGAGGGACCTTGGAGACAAAATGTTGAAACCACTGCTCTAGAGCAATTTATAACATTTCAATATTAGCACTTGTATTCTTTTTTTCTAATCATTAGGTGACTACATTCTCAAGGCTTCTGACTGCTGCAGAAACTGAACAGCTACACAACGTAGTTCAAAACATAGAGCTCCTCTCACTACAGCAATTTGACACGGAACACTCATTCCTCAAGAAAATCAAGTATTGTGCTCACAACATCACTACATCTTGTCACATCACAACAAAAATGCACATTTGTTCAAATTAAAACCCTTTTCTCTGTATTCAGGAATTATTTGGAAAACACCACTGGGGACAAGATACTTATTATCCAATCCGATTTTGATGAAGGCTCCCAAAGGTTAAATGTCATTGCATCTGCAAAGTGAGTTAAATGTGGTTGGTGGCATATTTTGCTAGTTCAGTAAATGCAAAGCAGCGTAATTTTAACTTAAATATATATTTCCAGGTATTCTTCTATCAATGAAATCAACAAATTCAGGAAAGAGGACAATCAAAAGGTTTTTGTGTACTTCATCATTAAACTACCCCGAATGGATGGTGGAACTTCCTACATTGGATTTAATGGCGGTGAGACTAGTTTGATTTCATCAATGATCAGCACTGTTTGTTTTAGTGAAAATCTCATCTCTAAAGTTTCTTTTATAAGGGCCATGGAAGTCAGTCCACATTGATGACCTCAGAAGATCGAAAGATTTTGTCTCTGATATAAAAGCCTTGCAGTGTCTGACCATTAGCCAGCTGTTTGAAGAGAAAGCAGATGAGCCTGAAGGTGATGCCATTTTATTTTTAAAATATTGAGCATTAATCTTTAAAGGGTTGATTCACATTCTCAAAAAAATTCTAATCATTTTTATTGCTTGCAGCTATGGAGGTTGATGACATGTACACAGAAAATGAAAAGATTGAGCTAGAAGACGATACTGTGAGTCACATCCTCAACAACAGCACTATATTTTCAGTAATTTTTTGATACTATTGCCACCCTGTTCAGTACACTTCTAGGAAGACTCGGTAAGTAAAAATGTAGTTGTATTTCTTGTGCTCTTCAGGGCTGGAAGAATGTTTTGGACACCACAGCACTAGTGCGAAGCTGTGTTCAGAGTGCAGTTGGCATGCTAAGAGATCAGACAGAGGCAAGCACCCGTAGTACCAAGAGAGTAGAGATTCTGCTAATGCTATTGGCTGACAACAAGACTCTACACGGTGAGAGATAGTTGTTTCTATTTTTATTCTTTATAGCTTTCATTAACTGTCTCATAAGTGATCACTGATATTTAGGTTTTTATTTTACCAGCTGAATTTTTGAAAACTTTAAAGAAGCGACTTCATTTTCTATTGATGACTCGTGATGAAAACACAATCTCTGCCAAGAGCTGGGTCTCAAAGGAAGCACTAAATACTGATGCATTGCAAGAAGGTGGGACTTTTAGGTAAGTGTAAGAGAGAGTGTTTTGCACAGTATATTGGATTGTAGCCTTTCAGATGTTCTCATGGATCCTCATTGGCTTGACTAGCCCCTATTGACTCTTTGTAAAACCCTATACCTTCTATATATTCTGTCTTCTACCCTATACCTTCTACTCTGTCTTCAACTCTACTTTTAATAATTATTTGTTTGTTTTTTAGACATGCCCTGTGGAGGCGAGTTCAAGCAGTAGTAACTCCCTTCCTAGCACAACTTGTTTCAATTATTGACCGCGACTGCAATCTAGACCTCTTGCTGGATAGACGTTCTGAAGAATCTTTGAAGAAACTGTGGTTGGACATTTTTGGAGATTTCAAGTTACTAAATGTTCCTTACACAAGAGTGGAAAACAAGTATGTAATTATTTGATTTCAAGCCATTGGGCCCAAAACATATGCAAATATGCTAATGCTCCTGGTTTCACAAGCTTGATTGTACTTTGTTTCTGACAGGAATTCATAATGCAAAGCAAATATGCATTGCATTCTCAGCATTGCTGCTCAGTCAGTTTTTTTCTTTAAGGTCAACTACTGTCATTTTTGAGCAACAGTTAAAAGCAGTGGCGTACCGTGGGGTTTCAGTCAGGGCCTTCAGTAAGCAACTGTAAACTACATGTACACATCTTACACATCTCTGTTACAGCTAACGCAGCCATATGCATATAATGCACATATGCCGCACACAGGCTCTCAACAACAATGACGGCTGATCAACAATTTCAACAGTAGGCTAGATAAGGGTGGGTTAAATGCAGAGTAAATTTACCCTACATGGTCAGTAAAAGTAATCCGCCAATACACGGGTCACTTTGCACATTCACGTCAATCTAAAATGACGACGCGCCCAAAGCAGTAAAACTGTACAAACGCTGGACATCCACACACCACACCACAGTATTATCAACGCACCACATACACCTCCATAACAATGTGCATGATACAATACTCATCAAATAATAAAGCACTCACCTGTCACTTGTAAATAAAGTCCATGGGTCTGTCATTCCATGTCCTTTTACTCGTATTAAAAAGTAAACGCGGCCAACAAAATAACTTGTGCTCGGTGCTAGCTGTTAGCCACTCATAGCACTTATAGTTACAATCTTTGAAATGGTGCATAAAAACTTTGCTGGCCATTGTTAGCGAATTCAGTTTGGGTGTAGGTCTTCCTTTCTCAGTTATTTCCTTTTGTCTGCAAAAGTGCGCCTTGAAAAGGGCGTTTTTAGTAGATTGGCAACAAGATCTGGTGTAGGCGCCGATGACTGCAGCTGTCATTTTCTTTTCGTTGAGTTTCACTTTCGTTCCTTGGAAATCCCTGACTAAAGGGGTGGTCTAACGCTAAATTATGTGGGGTAGCACATTATTGTCAGGAAATGTTACCATTTTAATTTAGGTAGGTCATTTTCAGCTGTGAGGCCCCAGAATGGGCAGGTGCTGTCATTGAACGTCGAAATTTGGTTGGCTTATGATTCTGTCATTCTAATGCTCGTAACAAATCAGATGTGACGTCTTTCAACAAAAGAGTAGCACTATCTGTAGTGCTGGCCCCAGACTTTTTTATGTAGGATATTCCAGTTCAACCTCAACTAAACTAATCATAGGCAATTTTGTGGACATTACACAAATGAAAATGATACCTAAATAATCAATAAAAACATTTTTCACACAATTACATTTTTTATAGGGCCAGCAGAGAAGGCCCTGCTGCCCCTTGACAGTCCACCACTGGTTAAAAGAGAATCCTTCTGAGCAAGTTACTCAACTGGTATAGAGCTAGCTACCCAAATAATAACATTAATGGCAATGAACATTATGGTAACTTTCATTACGCAAAAGTATTATAATAAGAAAAGCTCCAATACAGAGCAGCACAAAGCGCTTATGCGCATCCTGTGCGCAGAATGATGCGCTTGAAGCAGTCACAGCTTGCTGCACTGCATAGAGAAGTTCAAAGCAGACTTGGACTTTGACTTTATGGTGCTTTATAATGTTTTTTGTGCTTTCGTGGAGCTTAACAATAACACAGAATAGTATATGCGCAATATCGGATTTGGATCAGTCTCATCTGACCGAAACCCGATCCGCAGAAAATGGCAGTATCGGAGTCGATACCGATACTGAGTATCGGATCGATGCATCCCTACTAACGATGTTTTCTAAGCAATCATGTCTACAATTAGCAAAAGTCATTGTTGTAACTGAAAACACTGTTTTATAGCTCAGAGATGAAGACAATCTTGGTTCAGAACCACATTGCAGTCGACAGGAACATGGGTTGCACCTTGCCTTTCAGCTGGAAGATTAAAGATTGTCTAGAGGAACTCTGGGTGCATGCTTTGCAGCGAGAAGGTATTTTACACAACTTCTTCCTTTGCTATGTTTTTTTTTTTATGACCAATCATTCTTAAATCAGGTTTGTTCTCTTGAAGAGTTCTCTTTTTCATTTTCATCTTAACTTTTCCTTTAATTTTCCTTTTAAAATATGTATTTGCATTTCTTTCAACAGGACATTCTGTAAAGCAATTTGAAGAGTTCTTTTGGAAGACCCCCTTGGGCAGGTACATCTCTGAAGCAACCCAAGAGATGCAGATGGAGTTTTTCCACAGGTATCTCCAGGATTTCATCTCCATGACAATGAATGTAACATCAGAGGTGGATCTCAAGGTGAGAAACAGACCCTTTCAGAGCTAGATTTCTACCCATCATCTACACATCCAAGCACACTTGTTCATGTGTTGTTTTTTACCTTTTACTGTAGCTCTTACGTGGCGCCCTTACTTGTGGTGTACATGAGCTTAGAGGAAGTCAGGAAGCACATGAAAGTGAAGTAATTTCTCTGGCATGGGTTCATGCTGCCTATCATCATTTCAAGAACCGAATACAGAATCTCTACAGGATGATTAGTATAGAGCCTCAGATTGCTCACATGCTAATTGATAACAGACGTGCCAGAGAGGGCACAGAATTGGTAATTGCATTCAACTTACTTCTGCTGCCAAAGTTTGCATGAAAATATTTATTACAGTGTATTACAGTGATTGATTTACTTCCCCCTGACCACCTTTCTGTTTTTCAGGTGTTAGATATGTACACTGCTGTGGCCTGTATTGAATACCTGGAGCCCCAGACTCTAGATGGAGATGTTCAGAGTCTGGCCTGGCTTAGACGCGTAAAAAAACTACAGGTCCCAATTGAGCTGGTCTGCTGTGAGGTTAGCCTACGCCACTATGGAGAGAAAAGCAAACAGATGGTCACCCACATCCAGTGAGTTATCAGGGTTTTTCCTGCATAGAGAATTATGAGGCTCCTCCTCTTCCAAATTTTGTGCCGCCTCTGGTTGTCGAGAAAACTCAGGCAGGCAGTCACTTGCAAGCGTCACTGAACAGCACCCATTAGAGCTATTAGTTCATATTTGGAAAAATACTGATATTTTTATACAAGTTTACTTGATATTTCTTTACACAGAATCATAATTTCTATTCATTTTCCACTGATTTACGCGATCTGATCAGCATTAACTAAAATTACGTGATCATCTCTGCATCAATGAATGAATGGTGGAGACGCGCGGTTTCGTACTACACACACACACACACTGAAGTGCGCGTCCTTAAATGAGGACATAAATACATGAACAACATCTCCAGAACTGCTCTGAGAGTCACTTCATGAGTATTTTACTGTTTCATTGGAGTAAAACTAGCGTCACACAGAACTGTAAAAGTATTCAAGGCAACCCGTCAAAATAAAAGTTCTACTTTAACTTGCAGTACTGCTACTACTAAAATGATTAAAACTTTATTTTTTTAAGTAATGATCAAACAAAATTCGTTCCATGTTTTAATTTTAATAGAAAATCCCCTTTGTTTGCATAAATAAAGTTTGATTTTCAATAATTTAATGATAAATGAAATTAATGTTTTATGCCTTCATTTGATAACTAGACACAACACAGAATTTCTGAGGAAAAAAAACATTTCATAAGGCTATTTTAAGAATAAATTTGAATTAAATTAAGTTGTTTTTGTTTATATTTATTTTATGTTCAAATAATTAGACATGCTACAACACAGAATTTGGTAACAATAAACATATGGTGAAAGAAAATAAAACATTTCATAGAGCCCTAAACATGTAATTTTTGTTAAACTTTTAATAAACTAATGTGAAGTTGTATAAGTTTCATGATTTTAATTAATTAGACATGTTTTTTTTATTAATAACCATTAAAAAGGATTCCAGAAAAATTTGAAAGGAAAAAAATTTAATTTAGGAAAAAAATAAAACTGAATTTGGGAAAAAATCAATCAGATTTCATAGGGCCCTATATTTAACACACGATTATGATAGTAAGAAGAATTCATGTAAGGTTGTAAGAAAATGTTTTGTTTTCTAGAAAGACACTTTATGTGGATAAATGTATATTGGATCAAAGCGATGTGGACCAGGAGACTATAAAGAGTGGATAAAGATTTTCAATTTCACAAAGTGTTTAACAACCTAATGTTATGTTTATGTTCACCTATACTACAAAAGGGCTTTTAGTATATTTGCTGTATTTGTTGTTGTGTTTAATTTGTTTTTGTAAAATGTAACTTTATAATTGTCTTTTTTTTTTTATTCATATAATTATTATAACACCTAAAATACGTTGTGGGTAAAAAGTGTTTGTTTTAGCCAGTTAAAGTGTGGGTACATTGTGTGCACATGATCAGGATTGTACCACCTTCGCCTCATTTTGAGCCAGGAAAAACCCTGGTTATGAGCTCGAAAATTTGTCTTTTATGATGAGTCTTGGGAAATGTTACAGCATGTACAAGTAACACGTTATCTGTCTATTTTTTTGTTACATTATTGCTTGATAGCACCTACAGCTCTGGGGAGTAAGCTGTTTTTCAGTCTGACAGTGTGGGACTTAGTTGCTCCTGTATCTGTTTAGATACCATAGATCAGTGGTTCAAAGTCTTTTTACCTTTTTGACAAGGCACCTCATTGTAAAGCCCTGCACGGGCCTCAAATCTAAGCCCTAGCCCGGCCCTTGTCCAACAGCTTATCAGAATTCTTCTTACTGCAGCCATTAAAAATAGTCCAGTTTTGTTTTTAATTGCAAAACGGTTACTTTATTAAGTTAATATACAAAAATGTTTTGTTAAATTCGAGTTTTCGTTTTTTAAAGTGATGACCTAGCAGCCAGCAGGGAGTTGACCTCATATTTGATCAATTTAGCCTTTTAAAATCAAGACTTGACTTGCCTTCAATAAAATCCATAGATATAAAACACTTCAAGCATATCACAATGTTAGATTAAACGTTAACCTAAATAAACGTGTGCTATTAGGCGCATTTACAAGTGTTTCTGCAGACTATGGAAGCTAAAGCGTGCTTAATGCATGGAGGCGCTGCCGCGAACACATGCAGGTTTTTTTTTCTGATAACAGTGAAAACAACTTAAAATACGCCTTCATTTTTGCTCTTCCAGCTAAGAGTAATGCATCATTCGAAATTGTAATAGGACTACTTTTAATTGTGTGCATTCACATTATCAGCAAAACGTGCTTTTGTAAAATAAAGTGCTACGGAGATAGCGAATCAGCATTGTTAACTTAATTTTTGAAGCCGACAAAGCTGGTTTTGAAGCTGACTAGTTTATTAATAAATAATTAAAATGGTTGCTTCGCAGCAAGCTTTATGAGCGTGGAATACAGTAGGCTAGCTAGCTTATATATTAAAGGCTCATTATGGTTTAGTATTTAAGTAATTAAATTAATATAAATGCGCAATTAGTCGATTAATGGATTAAATGAATGACTTGCCATCTAGAGAAATCTTTAGTGGGGGGCAGCCTAGTTTTAATCAAGTCTCCTTTCTCCTGTAACTCTTCCAACTGGGACACTAAACACTGTGCTCTTGACAGTCGTGGAAGCATGGTCTGCTGTTGTTTCCACCAGCGCAGCACATCTTTTCCGTCACCTTAATTGATGGATGTCTAAAATATAAAAAGAAGGAGAATCCTTAAATCGTGTGAGCTATGACGTGAAAATTGGCCCGAAGCCTGGCCCTAGGGGCATAAATAAGTCGGGCCCCGTTGTGCTTGGGCTGAAATGCGGGGCTCTACCTTGTTGTCCATAACAATATTCAAGGTCCCCGGCACACAACCCTGTCACTAGTGCTGGCTTTGCCTGCAAATAAGACTAGTGTATTGACCCGAATATAAGACAACGACTGATTATAAGACAACCCCCCTTTTCAAGATGTACCTTTTGGAAAAAGGCTTTTTGAAAACCAAATCTTGTGTTTTTTCTTAAATTATTTTCATATTGCATATTTTTCAATATTTTTTGTTTTGAAAGTATGGTAAATATTGGTAAAATGTACCACCAATCACAGTTTTAAATATACATTTTTTTATACTTTTTGTAATATATACTTTTTGTAAAATATACTTTTTGATAAACCATAAAAATAACAGGTAGCCCATCTGGAATTATATAACAATTAGGCTATCCATCTCATAGTAGCCTAGCAAAATGTCATTAACAGAACTGAAATCTTATTGTAGTCTTCAAATCTGCATACTGTCTTACGTTTTAAAATCACTTACAGAGGAAATTTGGTCCCATCAGGCTAACATGACAGTCACGAAGCCTGTAATCTTTTCTTTTTCTTTTGTTTTCACTCATGATGTTCTAACATAACAGTACATACGTATTTCTTGGCACACTCGTTTTACGCGTATTTAGCGCCACCTATTGTCGTGGGTGTATTATTGACATGTCAAAGTCTAGACCCTGAATATAAGACGACCACGTTTTTTCAGGTGCATTTCCAAGAAAAAAACATTGTCTTATATTCGGGTCAATACGGTATTTACTGTATTGTGTAATAATCAATATTATCATTTATTATCATTACATCATTGTATTATTGATTTTCAGACATGGCTGGCGTCGCATTTGCTCTCTGGCCTTGTTTGTGGAGCACATGCTGCTGGGTGTTGGAGATGTGAGGTTGAAACTCAGGCCACTAGTTCTTGAACACACTCGACGCCTAGCACAAGTGAGTCGACTCTGTCCATTTCCTTGACAATAATTTCTTGAACAATTTAATTTCTGCTTATCAGCACTCATCTCTTTGCTAAAGGTCTTAGAGCGGGACTCAAATCTTAAAAAGAGGCAGCCATTTGAGGCAGTGATCACCATACTCAAAGCCTGCAAAGATGGAGCATCCCAAACCATTTTCAGGTTTTTTATTAGTAATATTTTCTTTAATCAAAAGGTTTAGTTAGAGGCTACTAAAGGAGTGTGGTGAATTTTCACTGTTTGTTTACACAGGTTTGGCATTCAGCCTTGTCCAGTGTGCATGGGAGACCCTCAGGACCCTTTGAGTCTGCCCTGTGACCACATCTACTGCCTAACCTGTATCAAACAGTGGCTGGTGCCTGGCCAGATGCACTGCCCTCTATGTGTACAGGAAGTGCCTGATGCATTTGTGCTTAAGGCCTCTGATGAAATACGGTAATCTGCTAATTGTTTGGGATGAATAGTTGTTGTTTATCTCTTTGATTGTCTATCTGTATTCTCTCTATCGTTCTAAAAGATGATGTGCTTATTTTGGTCATTAGGGATCTCATCAGTCAAAACGCATTCTTCAGAATGCGATGCAATGCTTTCTTCATTGATCTGGTCACTACTGTGTGCTTCAAGGACAACACTCCTCCCAGCAAAGACATCATCCTACACCTGTTGTCCCTCCTGATGGTGGAGTCCTGCTCACTCCCTCAGATCAGAGGTATGTCTGTTTATTAAGTATATGTGTGGAGGTCTATGTTTTGATCAGAATGAATAAATGACCAGAACGTTGTTTCTCATCCTCTCAGGGCAAGACCGGAGGTTCTTGACTAAGGCTCTTTCTCCCTTTGATGACTCTTTCGATAAAAATCCAGTGGTGCGTTCAGTGATACTGAAACTCCTGCTCAAGTACAGGTGAGCGCAGGGCTTCTAACAGCTCACAGCACTCTCTTAAACATTTATAGAGATAATATTTTTTGTCTTTTCCCTTTTTCAGCTTTGATGATGTGAAGCACTATCTTCAACAGCATCTGACAGAAGTTGAGCAAAGCAACATCATTGAGGAGACTGATAAAACAGAGCTTTATTCTTTGTACATAAACTGTTTGGAGGTGTGTGTATATCACTACCCTGACCAACTCACGTTCACCTGCCATGTTTTATGGCTTAGTTTTAGTTGTTTATGAAAATGAAATAGTTTTGGTGATTATATATAACTGCATATCTACTGTGAAAAAATAGCATGCTGATTAAGGCTAGTTATACTTTTTTGCTTTTATTCTTTTCTATTCTTTTCTTTTTTATTCTATCTTAACTAAAACTTTATTTAATTAAAATTAAATGTTTTATTAATTTCTCAAGAATTAGTGTTAAAATACCCTTATGTGCTATATGTTTAAAATTTGGTTTAAAGTACAGTATGTTTCTCTTGTGTCTGCAGGACTCAATGTATGATCGGACAAAGTGGCATTCTGTGGTGGAGCAGCAGGCCTGTTTACAGGAGGAAACTCGTTTTCTGCTGGAGTTCCTTCACTCTGATGCTGTGTCTGCACACACTGCATCTATAGAGCACCTGCAGCGGGTGGCCAGAGTTCGATTGTGCCTGGATATGGCGGCTGACCTGCTTGTGAATAGAGTGACAAGTGCTGGTAATTTGAAAAAGCCTGTTGCGCTTGTGTTTTAGTGTGTGACATGATATCATGAAACGTGACAGAACAGGTTACATTTCAAAGAAAACATACCTTATTTTTGGAACTTAATTTTTTTTTATTTTTGCATTGCAACATTTTATTTTTTGCAATGTTTTCTGTTATTTCTCCCCAGTTTTGAAACATTATTGCAACAGTTCATGAAATATGCACTATGACCCTAGAATGTTTTCATGAGATTCACCCAAAAACTTTTGTCATGATTGTCAAAGGCTAGAAACTGAAGTTGAAAAAAATGTCTGTATTTGAAATTTAAATAATTTTTCTGTTGGTATTGATATTGTTTTCCTGATTTTAGGTGCACACGATGATCCTTTAGCTATCCCACCGTTTTTGGACAGCGTGGTTAGTCTATGCTGCCAAATCAGGAATGACTGGTACAGGGTTTACCTCATCAGAAAGATCTGCAGTCTTCATGGGGTTGAATATGTCCAGAAACTTCTGACACAGGAAGGGTTCAAGTGGCTGTTTCCTCAGGAGATTCTTGAGTCGGTGGGTTTTAGTTTAATTAACTTCAAATCCTGGCATGAGTGACAAGTATTTATTCTTTAACTGCTATGTTTATTTCTCTCAGAATCAAGATGACAGTCAAATTGACCAGTATCTAGCATGTGGAATGGACTACAAAACTATTCGAGATGCAGTAGCCAAAGCCATGCTAGATTGCAACATGAGCGCAATACAGAAAGCTATTGAGGTATTTGTTTACTCCTTTACAACACACACACACACACACACACACACACACACTGTGCTCCAAAATCTAGAGAGCTGCCTGTCCACCTTATTTTTCCCTTAAGAGCAAGCACGGCCATTTGTAAATTTTATGGATCTGACGTCCAGTGTCATCTACTTCCAGCTATTTTTAGCTGTACAAAACAGCTAATTTTGCTGCTTGATATTACAAATTGATGTCTTACCATAATATTTTAATGTATTGTTTTAACTATCAACAGTGTTGGGTATAACGCGTTACTGTAATTAAATTACTTATCCACTGAAAAAGTAAAGTAAGGGATTACTGTTCATTTTTAGGTAATTTAATTACAGTTACTCATAAAGTACTTGCGTTACATACAGTAAATTATTTAAACAGTTATAAAATTAATATTGAATTTGAAATCTAAATTTACCGCCTAAAGATAAAATTGAATGCAGCGTCTTTAACCCTCTGCGCGCCAGCACGTTCACTTTTTTTTTTTTCCTGTTTCACAGAGAAACCTTAAATACTCAGATACAGATAAGACTAAAATCAGTCGAATTTAAAAAGGGCCTAATTTTATTTGTGTACACTGACAATAAGAACAAAATATTGTGCTCTTGTAAAATAAACAAAACAAACAGGGTGTGCTTTCTGCCGTCTAGGTCTCCATGAGCAACTTTCTACACATCAAAACTCCGCGAATACTTGGCACAGAGACATGAGAAATATGTCTATTGAAAGCTTGAAGTGTCTACTTTTAAATGAACGAATTCAAATCGAAAACGAATATTCTCTGATTATGTAATCTGTATGAAACTAAAGCGAGGTACAGTCTCTCCTGTATCTGAAAGCTTGAAGTGTCTACTTTTAAATGAACGAATTCAAATCGAAAACGAATATTCTCTGATTATGTAATCCGTATGAAACTAAAGCAAGGTACAGTCTTTCCTGTATCTGAGCTCATTATATGCAGTCACCTGCGCACAAATGCCCTCACCTAGATACAAAAAATAGATTTAAAAAAAATCAAGATTCATCTAATTTTCATCGTTTCTGAAAGAAGACCTGCCATGAGGAATAAGATGGGATTTACCTCAGAAGATTACTGAGGTTACTGCATGATGATTGAAATCAGGCAAATGGCCTTAAGCTATTATAAATAAACTGTGAAAACATTGTTTTCGGGGATCACGTGACCCCTCGACGGCGATGCAGGCTTAGTCTTTTGCTCCGCTCACTTTGCCACATATTTTACGATCCTGTCAGTAAAATGTAAACCACTCTGCATTGGACCCATCATGAGTGCTAAGGCAGACAAAGGGGATCGGAAAAGAGAGATTGTGCAATCACCAATGAAGAAAAAATTCAGAGATTCAGCCATCTCCAGTGAAGACCTCGACGATGCTATTGCTAGCCGCATTCAACTAGCATTTAAAGAACACCAAAGCACTGTGAATTCGGCAGTGAGAGATGCTATGGACTCGGTGCTGATTCCCGCATTGCGCGGACTGCGTGAGGACATACAAGCGACCAACGAGTCTGTTAAAGAGCTAAGAGAGGAGTTTGAGGCCATAGTTACCACGGCGAAGCAGACACGTGACCGCGTTGATTCTGTTCAGGCAGCGGCGTGTGAAGATAAGAGAACAGTCACGGACTTAAAGGATCAGCTGGAGCCACTCACCGAGAAGATGACAGATATAGAGGACAGGTGTAGGAGGAACAATGTAAGACTGGTGGGGCTCCCAGAAGGGATGGAGGGTAACGATGCGGCTGGTTTCCTCAGAGCTTATCTTTCCAAGTGGATTCCTTCCTTGAGGGGCCGTGACATTGAGATTGATCGGGCGCATCGCGTCTATGACGGAGGGAGGGGCTCCGATCGGCCGCGCACTCTCCTCTTCCGTGTACTAAGATGGCATGACAGATCAGATATCCTAAAAGGTGCTCGGCAGGCTCATCCCGTGAAATGTTCACAGAGCAATGTCACACTGCTATTTTTTCCCGACTTTAGTCCGGCTACAGTGATCAGGAGAAAGGCATTTGGTCCGGTTTTGAAGAAGATGACAGCGCTTGGTCTCCAGCCCTTCCTCATCTATCCGGCGGTAATTAAGCTACGGCACAAAGGGGAACAGAGAAGCTACGATTCCCCTCAGAAAGCGGAGGATTTTATCAGCTCCATGTCTCAGCAGAAGTCGTATGCCGCAGCTCTGCGGGGGGACGACGGGGGAGCAGCGGCCGCTGTTTCTCCAGTTCGACGGGAGGGGCGTGACGGCCGGCATGGTCTTGGTCCTAGCTGCCCAGAAGGGGATGATAGCAGGATGAGCATGGACGCTTGCTAAACCTATTGTTTGCGTTTTCTTCTCTCCTACTGGGATATTGTCCTTATTTATCCGGTACAACGATCTCTTTGCTGGTAAGACTGACACTCCCCTTTTTTCTTTTTTGGAGTGGACTAATGGAGAGTAGGTTTAATTAATAAAAAAAAATTTTTTTTGGCTGCGTGAGCCTTTCGGGAGACATGTCTTGCGTTGGAGTGGATCGGTCACGAATTATCACTGTTTTTTGTTGCTCAGTCAGACCTATGTTCTCGGTAATGTGCGGTCTGAGTTGTTCTTTGTTTATGGTTGTGGGTTGTTCATATTTTTGTTGTTTTTTTTGTTTTTTTACAGCAGACATTTATACTTTTATGTATTTTACCTTATTTCTAAAGGGATTTTTCATCTAGGAGGTTTGGTATCTAAAATGCACATCAGCGTTTACGTGTTATTTATAGAATGGAAGTGCTTCTGTTTTTTTTTTTTTTCATTTATTGAGTACAATCTTGGGATTATGAATATTCAATGCATACTCTAAATATTTTATCACTGAATGTGAATGGTTTAAATTCTGCTGTTAAACGAACCCGTGTGTTAGAATATTTACACCGTAAATCTATTTCCTGTGCCCTAATTCAAGAGACACATTTAAAACAATCTGACGTGGCATGTTTCCAGAATAAATATTACAAATTAGCAGCTTTTTCTAGCGCTCAAAATAAAACTAAGGGGGTGCTTATCCTTGTTAACAGGAAGTTAAATTTAACGATTGAACACCTTGGTAGTGATGAGAAGGGTAGATTTGTTTTTATCCGATGCAAAATATATAATAATAGGTTAGCACTGGTCTCTATTTATGGTCCGAATGAGACAGACAGTGCATTCCTTAAATAGATTTCCAAAACTTTACTTGAGGAGATTGATTGCCCTCTAGTGGTGGGTGGTGATTTTAATGCTGTCATAAATCCTGCTTTAGATAAATCTCAATCTGATACAACAGCCAATCCATCCTCTAAATCAGTGGTTCTCAAACCTGTCCTGGGGACCCCCAGCCACCACATATTTTGTATATCTCTCTCATAGGCCACACCCAGTTCAAGTCTTGCAGATTCTACTAATGAGCTGATGAGTTGAATCAGGTGTGTTAAATGAGGGAGACATACAAAATATGCTGTGGTTGGGGGTCCCCAGGACAGGTTTGAGAACCACTGCTCTAAATTATTGAATAAATTTATCACTGAGCTCATCTTAATCGATCTATGGAGAATTCAGAATATTAAAGCTAAGGACTTCACTTTTTTTTCTAATAGACAAGACTTTCTCTAGGATAGACTACATATTTCTCAGCCCATCTTTAATTTCGTCTAATTCCTCCATCTCTATATTACCAATTTTATTATCTGATCATTCTGCTGTGTTGTGCAGTGTTCCTCTTTCCGATGTTAAAGCCAAGTCCCCTAGATGGCGCTTTAACATATCATTATTAAGTAATCAGACTTTCATTACTTCTCTAAAAGAATATATTAAGGAATTTCTTGAAATTAATATGCCCTCTGATGTGGATCCTCAAATACTGTGGGAAACGACTAAGTGTGCTATATGAGGTTTCTGTATATCTTTCTCTTCTACTCGCCAAAGCGAAAACTCACCAGTTTACACAATTAGAAAATAAAATCCAATCATTACAAAATCTACAAAAACAACATTTTACTGAGCAACAGGCTACACAGCTGTCCTCTTTAAAAGAAGAATATGATTTACTTTCACACTCAAAGGCGGAATTTATTTTACATAGGACTAGACAAAAATATTATTTTGAATCAGAGAGTCCTAGTCATTTATTGGCCCTTAGGTTGAAAGAATGCGAATCTAAGGCATATATTAGCGCAATAAAATCATCGGATGATCAGGTCACCACGAACCCTGTGGCAATTAATGACATATTTAAAGGTTTTTACACAAATCTGTATAAAGCCGAAACAGATTTTGATGAACCAATTTGTAAGCAGTATCTAGATAAATTGGAACTGCCTCGGATCTCGCAGATAGATAAAGAATCTTTGGAGGCCCCATTAAGTTTGGAGGAACTCCACGTCTCTTTAAAAAGCCTTCAAAAGGGCAAATCGCCAGGTCTAGATGGTCTCCCCCCTGAATTATATTTAGAAATTTGGGATTTGGTAGGGATACTTATGCTTAACTCATTTAATTTTGCAATTGAACATGGGGTATTTCACAGAGATCAAAAAACATCACTGATTTCATTACTTCTTAAAAAAGGGAAAGATCCATTAGATTGTTCCAGCTACAGACCGATTTCGCTTATCCCATGTGATGTAAAAATCTGTGCTAAAGTTTTTGCTTCTCGTATGGAGAAGGTAATTCACAGTCTGATCAAGGAGGACCAAACTGGTTTCATCAAGGGGCGCAATGCGTCTGACAATATGCGTCGACTCCTTCATATTCTTGACTTTGCGGACTCCCACCCAACACCTTGTGCGGTCTTTTCACTTGATGCAGAAAAAGCCTTTGACAGGCTAGAGTGGAATTATATGTGGGCAGTTCTGCAATGTTTCGGCTTCGGTGAACACTTCATTTCTATGATTAAGACATTATACCACTCACCTGCAGCATCAGTCATAACTGGTAATATTATTTCCCCCTCATTCCCTTTACAGCGGGGAACGAGGCAGGGGTGTCCGCTTTCCCCCTTATTGTTTTGTCTATCTCTTGAACCCTTAGCGCAAGCCATCAGGAAATCTGAAGTATCGATTAAGATTCATGATCATAATCATAGTATTTCATTATACGCTGATGATATTATTCTATATTTAGACCACTTTGATGTTTCAGTCTCTAGTATAATTAAGGAATTTGATCATTTTAGTAGCCTATCAGGATATAAAATAAATTGGAGCAAATCTGCTTTATGCCAATTAACAATGTTAAAGTTAATTTTTCTATTCCCTCATTTATCCCTATTAAGGAATCTTTCATCTATTTGGGCATTACCATATATAAAAACATTCATAAGATTGCCAGAGACAATTTTAATAACATTTTAGTTAAGGTCAAAAATGATATTCAAAGATGGAAGAATCTTAAAGTCTCTCTCCAAGGAAAAATCTCCACTGTTAAGATGAATTTGTTGCCTCGATTAAATTTTTTTTTCTCTATGCTACCACTTTCTCCCCCTCCAGGTTACTTTAAGGAGATCAACTCCATAATTTCTAAGTTTATCTGGAATGATAAATGTCCCAGAATTAAACTTACCACATTACAACATCCTAATAGCGCAGGAGGACTGGCTGTACCACATTTTGAATTATATTATTGGTCGTTCCAGCTTAAAGCTCTTCATAATTGGGTTGATCCTCAATCTACAGTTTCATGGAGAGTGATTGAAGCTGACAAGGTTAAACCAAATAGACTTCAAGATATTCTATTTACTGGCACAGGAAAAAAAGGGGATAATTATAAATTTGGTCCGGTTGTGGCCAACTCTATTAAAATCTGGAAAACGGTTGAACGTCGGATAGGATGACCCTTCAAATTTTGTAACAGTACACCTTTATGGCACAATTTTAATTTTGTATGCGGAAATCGTCCATTTGTCCAACCCTCTTGGTCTTCTTTAGGTGTAAACACGTGCGGTGATATATATGATGACCAGGGCCTCTGTTCATTTCAGACATTGAGGGCCAAATTTTGTCTACCAGCTTCCGCATATTTTGTCTTTCTTCAGTTGCGTTCTGCTCTCAAAGCGTATGGCGTTCCTTGGTCTTCTTCCATTTCCTCTCATCCTATGCGGGACTGGATTGCACCATCTGCTTGTCGGCCATCTGTTTCCTTAATATATACTAAAATTATTGATTGCATTACAAAACCTCTTTCTATTAAAACTATTTGGAATAGGGAATTATCTGACCTTAATTTATCTGTCGACTGGGAGAGAGTGTGGTCTAATCTCAGCTTAACATCTAAAAATTTGGCTCATCGTCTTATTCACTTCAAAGTCATTCATAGAGCATACATAACTCCTTACAAAAGATTTAAAATGAAACTACAGTCAAATTTGAACTGCCATATATGTAACACTGCATCGTCATGCACTTTTCTGCATATGTTTTGGGAATGTCCTGTCGTCATCAGTCTATGGACACATGTAAACCTGGTTTTGTCATCATTACTGCGAATTGATTGGTCTGTTAACCCAAGTTTGTGTCTTCTTAATGATGATTCAGGTCTCTGTATTAGTTCAATGCAAAAGAGAATGTTGTTTGCTGGTTTTACAGCTGCGAAGAAGACAATAATACAGAACTGGTTTACACCACACATGTGTAGAAAAACATATTGGATCCGTAGCCTCCTGCAAATAGTGTCATGTGAATGTACAACGGCGCGAGTCGGTGGGGCCAAGCCTTCGACCGTTGACGCTTGGCAGTGTTTTCTTTTTGATGTACGTGATTGTATGGAGGAGTGACTTGTTTTGTGTTTTTATTGTCCTTCCCTCTCTCCCTCCCTTTTGACTTGACTTTGAGCTATTGAGTATATGTCTGTTGTTTTGTTTTGTTATATTTTGGATGTTATGTTATGTTATGTTATGTGTAAAAAAAAATTAAAAAAACATTGTTTTCGAAAGCATCATGGACTGAATGGTCCTGAGAGCGCTGCATGAGCTCGCGGCGAAACGACCCAGTCAAGTCAAGTCACCTTTATTTATATAGCGCTTTTAACAATACAGATTTTGTCAAAGCAACTTTCCAATATCAAAATAGGAAAATAGTGTCAATAATGTAAAATGACAAGATTAAACTCTCAAATTTCAGTTAAAGGCATTTCATTATTGAATTCAATGATGTCATCGTCCAGCTCAGTTCAGTTTAAATAGTATCTGTGCAATCAAGTCGACGATATTGATGGAAATCGTTGGGCTTAATGTCCCCAACTAAGCAAGCCAGAGGCGATAGCAGCAAGGAACCAAAACTCCATCGGTGACCTTGGGAGAAACCAGGCTCAGTCGGGGGGCCAGTTTTCCTCTGGCCAGCCGAACCAGCAGTTCAATTCCTACTGCAGCAAAGTCAGATTGTGTAAAGGACTCATTTGGTTCCCGTGGTCTTGTCCCGATGGCTGTCTAGGTGACGAGGTCCTCACTGGGGATCTGTCTCTGGAGCTCATCTAGGTGTCCTGACCCGGTGACTTTTTATGAATGGTGGTGAGAATTTGAGATTGCTAGTGCTGTCATAAAATGTGCAACAGTTGTGATGTAATTATATAATAGGCTGTAGTCTGACGCTCTACATGTCTGCTGTTACAGTACTGTTTTTAAGTTTCGATTCACTGTTAGTGCTAGCTGCGCTGCGCTTGGTTTGAGCAGCTTTAATTTGCATTTGAGAATGCAACATTCGTCATTAGAAACGTTTAGTTTCAGTACCACATAATCCTTCAGAAATCATTCTAATATGCTTATTTGCTGCTCAAGAAACATTTCTCATTATTGTCAATGTTAAAAACTATTTTGCGGCTTAATATTTTTGTGGAAACAATGATACCACTCAAACATTTGTATAAGATTTAAAAAAGTTTATTCATCATGCATGAAAGTGATAAAAAGTGAGTGAAGACATATAAATTGATTTCTGTTTAATAAATGCATTAACAAATTTAATTAATATATTTGATAAATGCAAATAAATGCTGTTCATTAAACTTTATATTTAAAAAAAAATCCTGAAAAATAAAGTGTATCACCATTTCCACTAGGGGTGGCATGGTTCGCGAAAAAAAATCAGGTAGGACCGCGGTTCAACTTAAATCTGACAACACATCTGCAATATGGTTTGTTATAAATAACACGTAAAAAAAACAGGGTTCGGCTAATGTATGCTTCTGTTCATGGATGCGAATTCTGGCTTCCCAGTACATTACAACAACAGCGATGAGAGAAAAAAAAAAAAAGTGGACAAACATTCACTCTTGTTCTATGCGAGTGCCGTATACTGGAATATGAGCATTTATTCCGTCATCACCCGGGTACTGATAGCATGCGCGCACAGGTGAGACCTGAACAGCACACGTTGATATGTGTTTAAACTAAACTCATGTAAGCTTTGCCAGTTTAAACATTTAAGAGCCAGAGGATGCGAGCTCGCGCGCGCAGTGAGAAGATTTGTGCGTGCGCTCATCAGAAGCGCGCAAACCCGCGCCTCAGAACGCGCGCAAATATTAAGCTCTCTTTGCGTATTGTGTTTGAATGGACAAATTCACACAAAAAGTGTGTCAAAATGCCCGTCTTGGTAAGTATCCTATAGCAGAAATAGCCGGCTGAACGTACAGTATCAGTGCACTGGATTAGTGCATTCTCTTAAAGTGACAGCACTTTCTTAATATTAATCAAACAGCAACAACAAAGAAATCACATACTGCTCTTGATTGAATCGCTTTTGTAACTTTAATAAAGATTGCATATTTGACTGTATAAATTAAAGATTAATGCTGTTTTAAATTTGATTACTTTATTCAATTTCTGTATCTAAGAAACTAATGCTATAAAAAAAGTTTATTTTATTTGTATCTTTACTCTATTGTATTTATTTATGCTGTTGCTTGTAGTTAAATAGATTATTCTTATTTTCTTTATTTTTATTTGACAGTATAGTTTTTCCCTAAACATACCGAACTGTACCGAAACCGTGACTCAAAACCGTGATACACACCGAACCGTGAAAAAGTTGAACCGTTCCACCCCTAATTTCCACACAAAATATGAAGCAGCAAAATTGTTTTCAACATTGATAATAATCAGAAATGTGTATTGAGTCAAATAAATTGTAATGAATTCTAAAAGATCATGTGACACTGAAAACTGGAGTAATGATGAAGAAAATTCTGCTTTGCATCACAGGAATAACATTACATTTTTTAATATATTAAAATTAAACTTTTCTTTTTTTTTAATAATATTTCACTATATTGCTGTTTTTTTTTACTTTATTTTGATCAAATAAATTCAGCCTTGATGAGCAGAAGATTATTTCAAAATCATTAATAATTGTAATGTTTCCAAACTTTTGGCAGGTACTTTAATAATAATAATTCTATATACTTTACTATATTATATTATATTATATTATATTATATTATATTGTTGTGATTTATTAAATGCTGCTTTTTATTTTTACAGGACAATAGTATATATTACAATATAAGATACAATTTAATGTTCTAAAATATCTACTTTTAATAATAAGTTGTAACGTAATATGTTACGTATAAGGGAAATAGGTCAATTTAGCTCAAAGGGAATCATTTATGATTTTATAGGGAATTTGAACAGACTCACTGTTTCACGGCGATTCACTGAACATAAACTCTGCACTGGATATTAAAATCCAAAATATAGTGAAAACACTAACTCTTTCCCCGCCAGCGTTTTTTTTAAAAGTTGCCAGCCACCGCCAGCATTTTTGATGATTTTCACCTAACTGACGGCACTCAGAAATAAAGAAATAAAGAACCAAGCCTCTGCTTTTAATAAAAAAAAACTATTTTATTCTATCTTCATGTGTTCATGTTTTATCACACTTGAATGCACATAGGTTTCATCAGAAATACAACATTTTGGACAAAAAAACTGAGAAAAATGCCTTTTTATCAAAGTAGTGCATTTTCAAGCAAAATACATTCAAATGTCATATTCTTTCACCTGTAAATACTTATATGAATAACTGAAATTGCATTCAATAAACAGGACACACACACACACGATGTTTTATTAACAAAGTTCGGGAGGAGCATGTTCAGATAATTAACCTAATTAACACGAGAGGAGAACAATCAGTAAACAATATAAGAGGTGTGTATATACACCGCAGACTCTGGGTTCGGGCCAAAAATCCGAACTCGGAGCCCTCCCCTCGGACAGCACGCCAAATACGCATAAACTTTATTCTATTTATTATATGTAAGTGTGAACTCGTGAAACACACGTTTATACACACAAACACACACATATAGGCTACATACATACATATACATACTGTACATACACACACACACGCACATATACACACGCACACACACACACACACATTATATATATATATAATATATATCATCACGCACACATATACACACACACACATTCAGATTGAGGGGTTATCGGTCCATACACAACTAGAGATGTTTCTGTGTCTGTAAAGGCATCTCTCTCACTGACTACCACGTCCCGATCAGATTCAAAATGGTCAAAACATGATCTACATATATGATCTACAAAAAAAGAGCTGATAAAATGTAAAACTGTAACTTGAATGCAATGTAAGTCGCTTTGGATAAAAGCGTCTGCTAAATGCATAAATGTAAATGTAAATGTACATGTTCTCTGATCCTTCCATTTATGCCGATCGTCTTGCATTTGGACCCGTAAGACCCGGAAGTCCCCGTAACTCATTCAGGACATGCGCTAGGGCTTTCTTTACCGTAATATACCTAGAACACGGATTGCCGTAAAAACTTGTCAATGGCGGGGAAGCGTTGTCTCTTAATTGACGAGATATCTCGTCAATGGAGGGGAAAGAGTTAAATAGCACAGTAGCAAAAATCGGCAGTTTAAGATATTAACTTGTAAGCACAAAACACAAGATACTTATCTTTTCAATATGAATAAGACTTTATTTATATAAACTAATCTAACACATGAAAACACGCATTCACACATTCACACGTTGCAGAACGAGAGAGAGTGAGGAAAGGATGAGTTTAAGAGAATGAAAATGTGAAATCCCAAGCTTATAGCAATATGTGCAATTGCCTAGACCGGAACAACCATCAATCACTTATTTAACCCTCGTATTGAGTTTCTCAATGAGGCTAAAATTTGTATTAAATGCACCAGCTCAGCAAAAATCTGGAAGTTACTTGCTTGCGTTGCCTGTGTGTTAAGGGATTCCCTTGTGTTGTCTTCGTTGCAGAAAGGGGTTTTCCCAAGTTTGGTTGGATGTTCAATAGTCGTTGAAGTGACATCTTGGGAAGCCAATGGTTGGGCATTGGCTGAGGATGCGGAGTTGTGGCTGGTAGAAGTTTTGAGGCGGTCACAGATTCGAGTTGAACTCGGAGACGAGGCGTGGCGGCAAAACAAACTGAGAACACGAAAGAAAATAAATTAAAGAAAAAGGATAAGAGGATGTAAGAGACTAGGTGTTTTTTTCTTCTCATCATGGTGTTAAGTAGCAGCTGGCATGTAGGCCAGAGCACGCTGGAATGGCGCTCAAAGAGCACAGAAAGTGATGACAAAAAGCATGGCTAAAAGTTAAAAGAGCAGAAAGCTTGAAGAGAATTTGAAGAGCTGAAGAGTTTGAAGAGAGTTTTTTGATGGTGTCCTGAGTTTTTAAACTCTGCTTTTTGACACCTCCCAATGGTTGTCTTGACCAATTAGATCCTATCCTGGCTCGGGGTGTTGCTTTGTTTCTCCACCCAATCAATAAATCAACATGTCGTGGTCAGTCACATTGTCCGAATTTTACACGCTCTTGTAGAATATAATTTTGGACATGATTTCTATAACAAGACTGATACATTTGACAAAGAATTGATTGGAAGAAATGTTTCAAGCATGATTTTTCAAACTCATACATACCAAACACGCATATGAATCCTTCAGCTATTCCATAATTATTAAAAAGACATACACAATATGTGATTAACATGATAGTCAATTGTGTGGGTTACATGCATGATATGGAGTTATGCATAGAAATGATTAGTTGCTCATAAGTCCTTTTAAGATGATTTTAGGTGCATATGAAAAAGAAAGTCTCTGTGTGTAGTTCTGCGTAGAACAAAATGGTCAAAAGGGGTTTGGAAGGAATTTCAGTCTGGTTCTTTGTCTTGGGTAGGGGAGACCCGCCCAAGAAAGTCTGTAGCTCGTGATTTCTATCACAGATTTACATGTGACGGCCATCTCTTTGACCATCAGTCTTGATTACTTGTCCCAAATTTGACAGTCTCCTTCCTTAGTTGGAATTATCAATAAGTGTTCCTTTTGTTTTAATGTTACAAGCTGTTTTGTGAAAGAGGCTTGCTGGTTAGCTTGCTTCAGACTAGGGGCGCCAGGATCTAATTTATGACGTCCTGTTACAAGCTTTGAGGCCCCTCTGGAATTTCAGCTTCTCATGTTTCGATGTTCTTATCGAATCTTAAATTTGTCTGATTCAGTCTCTGATATCCTACAAAGTGCTGGGGGCGTGACTTGGGACATGGTCAGATTTTATTTCTTTTTTGTCTCTAGCTGATCACATGCCTGACAGATACATTTAATAAGATATATACATTGTTATATTGCCTCTTAATGGGAAAGTTTCTGACCCTGCTAGTGACCATTAACAGAGATTTAGTTCAGTCATTTGTAAAGTTCCAGTTGGGTTAGGATGCCTCATTAGACCGTAACGAGGCAGTTCACTAGTTTGTAGGTATTGTCCACTACACGAACACTGAAATTAAATGCTTAAAATATGCAATAAAATACTTGCCATTTCTCTTCCTCAGTCTTGTTAAACTGCTTTATCTGTGCTGACCAGTTTCCAATGTCTTTCAAAACATCTTTGTCAGAAGGATTGCAACTGCACACCCATGAAGAAAGCTGTTTATCTGCTACTGGCTTTGTTCAGAGAAGTCACCGCCCTGTACAGAAGTGGAAACCCCAACATGCACCCTAAACCTGAGGTAAAAACACAAACATGCTACACAACAATTTTATATATCGTCGCTGTCGGGCGGAAACCTCCTATGTCACAAATCGATGCTATTGGTCAGTCCCCACGTGGGTCTTTTTTATAATTTTTTACAAATTATTAACCAATCTAAAGTGTTGAAAATAGTTTGAGAGCAAATCTCTTAACTCCATTGGACACTTCAACTGTCTGAGAAGTCTCGTAACTCCACCTCTTCTTCACTCCGCGGGAGCCTCGCGGCATTATGTCTCCTCAAGGTTGAAAGTCGCAACGAATCCTCATCGAGCAATACGTCTTCTGAGGTAAATGTCCTCAAAACACTGGTTATTCATGATTCAGTTATATATATAACAGGGGAAACGTGATTTCTACCGAGCCTGCGTAGAGCAGCCAGCCCCTTTTTTTACACCGGGCTTACAATTTTACATCATAGTTCAGACGCGGGCCGGGCCTCGTCGCTTCTCCTACGACATCCATCAATTAGTGATGAAATTTGCCACGCTGGTGGAAACAACACGAGACCCGTGCCTGTGACTGTCAAGAAAGCCAAAGAAAAAAAGTAATGTGGTGGAAATAGGGAAACTATGAATTATTGTTTCTAGTGTTTTTCATCAGATGAAGAAGATGATGATCCTGACTCTCCATCGCGCTCTTAACGGAGATTGAGATGTGGCACGGATTAGAGTTTTTGTTTTCGATTTGATTTATTTCATTAAGTAGTTTCTATAGATATATTTACATTCTGACGTATTGCGGCATTCGTGAAGCGCTCCTGTTCAAGACGAGACGGCACATCATTGTTCTTTATTTTTTAAAGTATTTTTGTTTTATAAAACCTATTGAGTGCACACAAATAAATTAGACCCTTTTTACAGTTTGAATGATGTATTACTCTTACTTTTATGAGCAAAAATTACGGCGTAAGTTGTTTCCATTGAAAAAATTGTAATTGATTGTGCTGGTGCCTCCATGTCCTGCGCTTTAACTTCCACGCTACGCACAAACTAGGATGCAGCGCACATTTATCTTGGTTTAACGTTTAAACATTGTTATATGCTTGAACTGTTTTAGTATATCTATAGATTTTATTTTAGGCAAGTCATGATGATTTGAGAAGACTAAATTGATCAAATATGGCTATGATCAGCCTGCCGGTCTGCCGCTGGCCGCTTGGTAGTTACTTTTAAGAAAGAAAAAAACGTATTTAACGAACAAAAAAAATGCTCCATACGTTTTTCTAAAATAACTTGATAAAAAAACGAAACGAAATATGATCACTTTGCTATTACATACAAAACTGAAATATTTTAATATCTGAAACAGTATAATCTGATTTGGGAGAAGGGGGAAAAAAGACGGGCTAATTTAGGCCTATTAGACAGCCTAGTCAGCTCATCGTTTTTTTGTATTGCATCACTTATAGCTCTTAAACCTTTAAAATAGAGTTTAGGAAGATGTATGTAACCACAGTCGTTAGCTTTGGTTAACTATTGAAGCCTTTTCTCTTGTCAAAAGGCTCAACGCGACCGCCGACATTGTTTGCGTGCAGATTAATTTCCGCCTATTAGACAGCCTAGTCAATTTATCGTTTTATTTTGGTATTGCTTCACTCATAGCTCTAACGTTTAAAATAGAGTTTAGGAAGATGTTTGTAACCACAATCATTAGCTTTGATTAGCTCTTAAAGCCTTGTCTCTTGTCAAAAGGCTCAACGCGACCGCAGACTTTGATGAACACTGCTGGCAGCAGCGATGTCTGTGTCCGTACCATTCTTATCAATGACAGCGTAATCTCGTATCTCCCTGCTCCCAAGTCATAAATCTTGTATCTCCGATTAAACATGATTTTGGGGAAATGTTGTGTTAATGTTGGTACACAACAGTATATGACAGCAATATAAGGTATAATACCAACTTTAACGATACAATGTTTAATAACTCAAAAAATATGCAGTTTTTTTAATTTCCTGAAAAATAATGGTTTTGGAGATGCGAGGATTCCGCCCGACAGCGATGATATACACTCACCAGCCACTTTATTAGGTACACCTTGCTAGTACCAGGTTGGACCCCCTTTTGCCTTCAGAACTGCCTTAATTCTTCGTGGCATAGATTCAACAAGGTGTTGGAAACATTCCTCTGAGATTTTGGTCCATATTGACATGATAGCATCACGCAGTTGCTGCAGATTTGTCGGCTGCACATCCATGATGCGAATCTCCCGTTCCACCACATCCCAAATGTGCTCTATTGGATTGAGATCTGGTGACTGTGGAGGCCATTTGAGTAAAGTGAACTCATTGTCATGTTCAAGAAACCAGTCTGAGATGATTTGAGCTTTGTGACATGGTGCATTATCCTGCTGGAAGTAGCCATCAGAAGATGGGTACACTGTAGTCATAAAGGGATGGACATGGTCAGCAACCACAGCCTCAGGTAGGCTGTGGCGTTTAAACGATGCTCTATTGGTACTAAGGGGCCCAAAGTGTGCCAAGAAAATATCCCCCACACCATTACACCACCACCACCAGCCTGAACCGTTGAGACAAGGCAGGATGGATCCATGCTTTCATGTTCTTTACACCAAATTCTGACCCTACCATCTGAATGTCGCAGCAGAAATCGAGACTCATCAGACCAGGCAACATTTTTCCAATCATCTATTGTCCAATTTTGGTGAGCCTGTGCGAATTGTAGCCTCCGTTTCCTTTTCTTAGCTGACAGGAGTGGCACCCGGTGTGGTCTTCTGCTGCTGTAGCCCATCTGCTTCAGGGTTCGACGTGTTGTGCGTTCAGAGAGTGTAACGAGTGGTTATTTGAGTTACTGTTGCCTTTCTATCATCTCTAACCAGTCTGCCCATTCTCCTCTGACCTCTGACATCAACAAGGCATTTTCGTCCACACAACTGCCGCTCACTGGATATTTTCTCTTTTTCGGACCATTCTCTGTAAACCCTAGAGATGGTTGTGCGTGAAAATCCCTGTAGATCAGCAGATTTTGAAGTTCTCAGACCAGCCCGTCTGGCACCAACAACCATTCCACGTTCAAAGTCACTTAAATCCCCTTTCTTCCCCATTCTGATGCTCGGTTTGAACTTCAGCAAGTCGTCTTCACCACATCTAGATGCCTAAATGCATTGAGTTGCTAACTATAATAACTATATATACTGTGTGTATACTAATAAGCCATATTTTCTGTATTCTATGGATTTTTTGATAAATGTGTGTCACTGCTGTGTGTCTGATATTCATGTTGTTTTCTGTAGCAATGTGCTGGCCTTGAAGAATTTATCAGAAGCTCAGAAGTCTTCGTCAATAATGAAATGAGAGCATTTGCTCAAGCGCTGGTGAAAAATGATCTTCATGCTCTGCGTGTACAACCACAGACCTCAGGCAGAGAATTTGTGCTGGTAGAGGTCACAGTTCACATGGCTGCAGTACTGCTGTGTGGAAATCTGCCTTTACTTAAGCCACTGCAGCAACTGGCACTGTCCCCAAACAACATGATGGTATGAACCCTTCACGTTTTACATGGTGACTAAAATGTGTTTGAGTGTCATTATTTCTATAATGTTCTCCTGACAGGCTTCATTCATCCCAACTATGCCTGATGACATGTTGGCAGTTGCCCAGCAGGCTATGGGACAACTTCAGTGGTATTGTGAGTGGATTCTGTTTATCTGTGCTGCTATAGAATTTGCCAGTGTCATGCAAAATTCAAGACCTGTAAAAATTCAGTGTACCTGGAAACCCAGTGGTTAATATCTGACCAGAAATGCAATATTAAATAACGTTACCCTTTTCTAGCTCATGTTAAAATTCAGTGTACCTGGAAACCCAGTGGTTAATATCTGACCAGAAATGCAATATTAAATTACGTTACCCTTTTCTAGCTCATGTTAATGCAGTGCTAATTAAACAGAACTTCATTATTAGAATTTTGGAATTTAAGATAATATATTTGACGGTGTTTGCCTGGGTGTTACATAAAATGTAATTTTCTGTTATATTGAGTATCTCTCTGTTGTAATGCCTAAAATAAAAGCAACAGCAATAATGTATGCCTATTGACCTATGGTAACATAATTTTTTACAGAATTAAATTCCACAAAAGTTTGCTATGATAAAATAAAATGAAACTGATTTTGCAAACCATATTATTCTTCTAATATGACATATTTTAGAGTGAAATGGGATATTAAAAAAAAAAGAGGATTTTCTCCTCCCGGAATTGATTGGTTTGTAAAAAAAAAAAAAAAAAAAAAAGGTTATTTACAGTACATACTGTACCTGAATGGAGTGGCTAGAAGGGAGAGGTAGAAAAATGAGAGGGCCTTGAGATGTCAGTGAAAAAGAAAAGTCATTTCAGAGATGGAGCAAGTTATTTAACTTCCTTTTTTTACTTTTTATTTTACTTTTAAGTAGTTTAATAAACGATGATGAAAAGAAAAAAAAATAGTGAAGAATTGTTTACAAGACCAGAATGCATGTATTAATAAAGTAAAAGGGATAATCTTTTTTGAGTCACCATGGGGTCCAAGGGGGCTGGAATTTTGACAGGTCCTTGCCATTGACGTGGAATTCTGCATTGAGAGGATTATATATCGTCATTTCCTAATCTCTGGTGTCGTTTTGTGTTTTACAGTCTGTCCTAATGGTCATCCATGCACTGTTGGTGAGGTAGGGTCATGTAACTCAATTCCTGATTTGCATTAAGAATTAGAATTCGTCTTCTTTCTTCATTCTTCATTCTTCTTTCTTCTTTCTTAAAACACGATTTTCTTTCTGTTATCTGTCCAGTGTGGTCGACCCATGGAACTTGGTCGCTGTCCAGACTGTGATGCACCAATAGGTGGCACCAACCACAATCCTGTTCAAGGCTTCCAAGCCATGCAGATACAGTGAGTTACTCTTGCAATTAATGCTTGTTTCTCTTTTTTTTACCTTAAAAGTTAAAAATGCATTAATATATGAAGACATTAACTAAACATAATTAATAATTATTTCATGTAAAATATTATTGTTAACATAAAACTTTACCATACATTTCTATTGAACTATACAAAATTAGCATTTTAATGAAAATTTTGGGATTTATTTTGCAGCATTGAATTGCACACTATACATTCCTGTGCGTCATTCCTTATATAAATTACTACTGTACCTGTTGAACCGGTTTTGACTAAGGCTTTTCTTGATTTTAAATTTAGCCATTTATTAGCCATAATAATTATTTGTAGAGATGTGGATGGTGTCTTTTTAGAGGCAATTCTTACAGGTAATTGTTTTAATCAATTTGAGGCAATTGTACCTCTTTGCAGAGGGGACCGTACTCAGTCGGGACACATTCTGGGTGATGCACAGCGTCGTGACCAACCTGACATGCAGGACACTAAGAATATGTCACCTGCCCCCTTCGCTCTTCTCAGACTGCTCACACACATGTCCATGCTGCTAGCAGCTCAGAACAGCCAACAGGTATTACATTCTTTCTGCCTGCTGTTTGCATAATATATATATATATGATCATATGCTAATTGTGGTTTTGAGGATTGATACATGTGATGCATACATTACATACATCCAGAACAAATACACACGTGTTTGAAGAACTGAGGAAATGTATCACGAATCAGAACCAGCTCTGGTGTAAACCCAACCAAACTTAAACATAAAAACTTACTGAGACCACCTATATTCATCCCATATTCTTGCATGTTTCTCTTAAGAGTCTCATCCAGATCATCAAGCCTGCTGTGCTGGATCCTGGCCCATTCCTGATGGCCCATCTTTTGAAGGACATGGAGCAACTAAGCAGAGCTCTTGGCAAAGGACTGGATGATACAGTCAGTTCAATCCATTTGACAATCCACAGTCTACTGGATCCCCATCAGACCAGCCAGTGTAAGAGTCCCACACCTCATCTTACATTTGTCACTTGCCATATTGATCTCCTGCCTCAGAAATTCAAGAAATATGTGACCCTGGACCACAAAACCAGTCTTAAGTCGCTGGGGTATATTTGTAGCAATAGCCAAAAATACATTGTATGGGTCAAAATTATTGATTTTTCTTTTATGCCAAAAATCATTAGGATATTAAGTAAAGGTCATGTTCCATAAAGATATTTTGTAAATTTCCTACTGTAAATATATAAAAACTTAATTTTTGATTAGTAATATGCATATGCTAAGAACTTAATTTGGACAACTTTAAAGGCTTTTCTCAATATTTAAAAAATTTTTTGAACCCTCAGATTCCAGATGTTCAAATAGTTGTATCTCGGCCAAATATTGTCCTATCATAACAACCCATGTTATGATCATCAATGGAAAGCTTATTTATTCAGCTTTCAGATGATGTATACATCTCAATTTTGAAAAATTGACCATTATGACTTGTTTTGTGGTCCAGGGTCACGTATAACATTTTGTTATTTCAAACAGGGCCTGTTCCTTACGATCCGAACCTTTCCACTAAAAATGCAAGAAATGGATGGGAAAATGCCATGAATACTGATGTCATCACACATCAGCTGAAGGTTAACATGTCATCTTTTAGTACATCACAGAACCCAGAATGCATTATGCAACTTAAAGTTTTTTGCATTTTACTTTTAGTGTGTAAATTATGCTTTATTTTTCATTTGTTTCCCTTCTTTTTCATTGCCTCTGAAATGGATCGACAAATTTGTTTACATTTTAAAAACATTTTCATTGTTGAGTAGTTGTTTTATAACACTGGACCTAACAAAAAAATAAAACCTGAATGGTTGATTTAAGAGCTGTTGATTAATTGTTACATTAATGACCTCAGTAGTAGAGTACTTCTCATAACCCTTAGATTAGCTAAATTATTATTTTCCATTCTTTGATCTTTCTCTCAGGTTTTGGAGCATCAGCTAAAGGAAGTGAACGCCTTCATCAGGAAAGATGAACGAGTGTCTTCTAACCCAGTGATGAAGTTGACATTTGGGGAGCCAGGGCTTTTCCTTCGCTCTCTGCCCCGGAACTCCCTCATCCATAATTCATCCATCTGGAGCTGCAGAAGGAAGGTCTCAATGTTGAGTTTGACCCACATTGTGGAGCAAAACAGTGGCCGTGACACCTTGCCAGTGCTCTGGAGGTTCCTTCAGAGGGTAAGATATATATCAACCAGAGTGTTTCTCATTAGTTGAACAACCAGAGAATGCATTTCACGATGCCTGCTTTCTAGACAGATTGTTTATGTTGTGTAGACAGTCCTTTGACTATTAGCATGGTTGACTTTAAAGTTAGTTTTATGAAGGACCAGCCATAGTTTATTTTGTTTTAACATGTTGATTAGTGGTGGGTTTATCTGCAATAATAAAACAGATAAAAAATCTGTGGAAAAAATCTGTATTAAAATAATGGCCAAAAAAATGTAGAGAAAACAGAAACTGTAAAGCTGTATGTTTCAGGAAGCAGAGCTACGGTTGGTGCGGTTCCTTCCAGACATCTTGGTTCTCCAGTGGAATTTGGTAAAAAAGTTCCAGAACATGACAGAGCTAAACTACAACACCATTGGAGAGTTCCTGCAAAATCAGAAAGCAGGTACTAATATGGTGATATTAGTGATGATTTGCCGTGGGAAAATGTTGAGTCAGTATGGAGATATTTATGATTGATCTATGATCATTTCATTGTTGTTAATAATTTCAGTAAGCTTGTTGGTGGTTGATTTGTCCATTTCAGCACAAATATTTTCAGCAGTCGTGCAAGCATATGCCATTTCTCTCATAATAAAGTTTACTTTCATTGCAAACATAATGATTGTGCCATGTTTTCATTCAACAGCTTCACTCACTGCTTGGTATGAAAAGCGCATAAAAATCTTTATATCAACTTGGAACCAAATCAGGGTATCTCTGGCTACCACAGGTAAACCATCTCCTACCTACGACGGCAAGCATAATTTTGTGAAAATAACTGGATTTCTGCATTAAAATGTTGTCTGATCTTCATCAAGTCACAAATATAGACAAACACAGTCTGACTTGACTAATAACACAAAACATTGTACTTTTCAAAATTTTATTGAAGACACTGACTGTTCATTGACAAAGCAGGCTGGATAAAGTACTGCAAGTTAACCTCTGTGTTATGACTTTTCCTAAAGCTGATTGAAATCAGTTAGGGGGATGAGATTGGAAGTGTGGGTGCTCTGCCCTTTATTTTAAGTTAAACAAAGCCTGTTTACCAACAAATAAAGCTGACTTTACTTGACTTAAAAAAAAAAATAAAGATCCTTAAAATATTTAAAAACACATTACAGAGATGCACGAAGCTGGACAAGGCTTTAGCATTGGTAAATACCTATTAAGTTATTCATAAATGAGTAGGTAAGATACCCTGTCTACAAATGTAGAAAATTCAATTGCAGCTTTCTCCACCATACACTGTTAGTGATTAAATAAAGTATTCAATAGAAATGTGAAAAGTACAACTTTGTACATTTTATTAGTTTAGTCAGATTTGTGTGTCTATAATTGTTCATTAAATTGTGATGAGATTTTATGAGTAATCAGTGCAGAAATCCAAATATTCACAAGCATTCACAGACTTATTCTTTCCACTGTCATGACCACTTTCTTTCCACTTTAAACCACTGTGCAGTAATTTCTTCGACAGATGTCTATTATTTTTTTCCATTGAAGAGTGATGCATGAGATGGTCTGTTTGTGTCAGGAGAGATAAAGCTGCCGGACGATTACACTCGGGAGGATCTGGGTCTGGACGCAGACATGCAGGTGCTGCTGCCGCAAAGAAGCGGCCTGGGCCTGTGCTCCACTGCCCTCGTCAGCTACCTCATCACCCTGCACAACGATCTCATCTACACTGTTGAAAGATACACTGGAGAGGAGTCTGGGTAAGAGATTCAGCAAATTTAGTCCCATGTCATTTGTGGTGTTTGATATAGTAGTCACTGCTCATGAGTTATTGACTTCAGCAAACCCACAACCCTAAGTATTAATCATCATGACATAACTCATCATGTACCATTTGTGGCTATGAGAGATATTTCATACCATGAGTCTTCAGATGTTTACTGATTTACTGTTATTCAGCAAATTTATATGTTCTTAAAGACAGTTTCATTAAAAACACCAGATTATTTTGCTGTTACAATGAAACACAAGTACTAAAGCAAGTACTAAAGCAAGACTGAGGCAATTGTGTTTGGACCATTAGCTGTCTCTGGCAGCTTAAATCAAGGTACAAAATGCAGCTGCTAGACTTCTTGCTGGCACACGTAAATATGACCATATTACCCCCATCTTATTCTCTCTGCATTGGTTGCCGGTGTGTTTTAGAATAGTGTTTAAGATTTTACTCTTTGGTTTAAGGTATTAAATGGGTTGGCACCTTCTTATTTATCTGAACATGTGACTTAACATATCTGCTAGATGTTTAAGGTCATCAAATCAGAGAGAAAGGGAGACCTGGCTTTTGTCATAGTCGGCCCCAAATTGTGGAATAGCCTACCTTTTATCTATTAGGATAATCACTACATATTCTCTGTTTAAAGTAAAACTTAAAACCTTCCTTTTAGAGAATCCTTATAATATGCGAGTCATCCTGAGCTTTTTTCTCTCTATGTATTATCATTATTCATTATTATCTTTATTTGAGCCTCTAACACTCTCAATTCTAATTCTATTTTATCTATCGGTCTTCTTTTTATTTAAAAAAAAAACCCACACACACTTGACCCTCTATCAATTGCATATTTATTCTCTAACTGCTAGCTTTTCTTGAAAAACTAACACTAGCTTTCTTTTTTATGTTCTAACCGAGACTTGTCATAGCACTTGCAAGATGTTGCTCTTTAGTTGGTTTTGATTGCTTCTATTGTCCTCATTTGCATAAGTCGCTTTGGATAAAAGCATCTGCTAAATGACTTAATGTAATGTATTATGTCTTTGTATGCTATTTTATTGTTTTGATTCGTGTTTTTTTTTATTATTATTGGTTTTCCAATTTTTGTACAGCACAGTGGTCAGTGACTGTTGTTTTATTGTGCTAAACTAAACTAAACTAAGACCAACAATTAAAAACAATTGAAAAAATCTAATATTTCATTAAAACATTTCAACATTACTTTGATGAATGATCAGACTTACAATTTTCACTTTGCAGATGATAAAACAGCTTGTGATGCTGGATGAGTGGGGAAAAAAAATCACCTACAGGCTTACTTTGAAGTTAGGGTTCTGTGTTGTAACTAAAGACAACAATATTACTTAGTGGTGTAATATTATATTATAAAATGTAATATTATATTACGCTGGGGACCGCATAGCAACACACTGGTGGAAAAAACACTCAGAACCCTGAGTCACTGTGAGCTAGCGGTTAAATTTAGCAGCTTTGAGCCCACCACACCCAATTTCCCAGTTAGGCACCTCCAGGTCATTCTCTGTCCTGTTTCCTTCCAGTTACACGGTAAGCCCAGGTGACCTGACGGAGCTGCACGTGATCCGTTATGAGTATGAGCGGGATGTGCTGCCCTTGGTGCTGTCCAACTGCCAATACAGGATGGAGCGTGGGCAGGAAACCCTTGCGGAGTACGACCTGCCCAAGATTCAGCAGCAGATCCTCACCCGCTTTCTACAGGGAAAACCACACATCACCCTTAACGTACGTCACAGCACCACAAGAGCTGAAAAATGCCTGTTCAGATGTGTTTTCAGGATTTCTTCAGGCTTGACAACAAATTGAGTAGATTAATGAGTCAGATGTTGATTCAGATGTATTTTTCAGTAGTTCTTCAGGATTGACAAACCAGTAGAGTAGATAAATGAGTAAAATTACATTTATTTTTGTTTTGTGTTTTTGTCTTTTAATGTTTCAGGGTATTCCGACACTGGTGAACAGACAGGACAGAAATTATGAGATCATATTTAAAGATGTTAAGAGCAAAGTTCAACAAGTAAGTTATATTATTACTTGTTACATTATAGATGTTTATACATTGTATTGGTTATGTTATTGTTAGATGTAGGTCCCAAAATGCTCTTAATGAATATTAATATTGTTTAATTGCAACTTTTAAAATAAATTACACCATTACATCCATTGTCCTGTCTCACAAGCCGTTATATTATTGTGTATCCAAAGGAGTCATTGCAGCCTCTGACACAGTACGACCTCGTGAAGGAGCTACAGTCCTACAGTGACGTGTGTGAGGCCCTGTCCACAGTCGAACTGGCCCTGGGTTTCCTCGCCATGACAGGGGGAGAGCCACACATGCAGCTGAGCACTTATTTGAAGGAGGTGCTACAGATGACTGACCACATGGCCCCACATGTCTTCAAGGTTGGTCATGTACACGTTTTCTGCATTTATTATTTTTAAGCAGTGGTGTTACAAGGATGCTATCCTCACTGGTCTTAAGGAAGTCCTGTTTATTTAGATTAGTTTAATGTCATTGCCAGACGTTTCTCTTAGGGGGGTTTAACACACATTGGCTATGTTCACACTGCAGGAAAATGTGGCCCAAATCTGATTTTTTTTGCTCACATGTGACTCAGATCTGTTTTTGTCATGACAGTGTGAACAACACAAACTGCATGGAATCTGATCTTTTCGATTCCGATTTGTGCCACTTCCATATGTGGTACTAAATCCGATCCAGGTCAGATGTTTTGCAATGCGACCGCTAGGGCTGGGTATCGAGTTCGATACTTTTTAGGCACCGACCGAATTGCCTCGATACCACCGAGTATCGAAAAACGTCTTGTCGTTCGGTACCAAATTTCGATACCTAAGGGGTTAATCTCATCAACGTCAGTGAGGCAATAAGCCTGCAGCACTAGATGTGTTCGACTAGAAGCGGCGTGCCACAGATTGATCAGTGTTTGACATCCGCGAGAGCGATTCGAAACCGTACGGATCAGTCTGCTCTCTATATCACGCGTTTCGTTTACTACACACAGACTGAAGCGCGGTCGCGGTTATTTCAGCGTCTGCCGTCTAAATGAGGACATAAACACATGAACAACATCTCCAGAACTGCCCTGAGAGTCACTCCATGAGCATTTTACCATTTGATTTGAGTAAAACTAGCATCATATCATATACACACAGAACTGTAAAGGTATTCACGGCAACCCGTCAAAATAAAAGTTCGGTTTAATTTGGAAGACACTGCGGCAGAAATATATTAATATTGTTCAGCAGAGTGTACATACTTCTACTACTAGGCTACTATTAAAATTATTAAAACTTTTTTTTTTTTTTTAAGTAATGATCACACAACATTTCTTCCATGTTTTAATTTTAATAGTAAAATTTTGTCTGCCAAAATAAATAAAGTTTGATTTTCAATAATTTAAAAGATAAATTAAATTAATGTTTTATGCCTTCATTTGAAAACCAGATACAGAATACAGAATTTCTGAGGAAAAATAAAAAATTTCATAAGGCTATTTTAAGAATAAATTTGCATAAATGAAGTAGTTTTTATGCATTCAAATAATAAGACATACTACAACACAGAATTTAATAACAATAAAACATATGGTGAAAGAAAATAAAACACCCACTTATGAAAGTAGATAAAGATTTTCAATTTCTTGAAGTCTTTAACCTAGAATAAATGAACAGAAATGTAAATGATGATTCTGTTTGAGCTATGCGGTTTAAAACGAACACGCACTAGTGTAAACTGAAAACTATTTGAGCTTTATTAAAATTATTTGCACTGATTTATTGTGTTGGATATATTTTGTTCCTTTGTGCAGTGGCTCAGGAGATGAGTCTTTGAGTCTGTATAAATGTCAACAAGCTGAAAAAAATAAAACCAAAGTTTTTTGAGATAATGTAATCTTGTTAAAACTGATTTCATAAAATTGGTATCGAAAAAAGTATCGTTCAGGAACCGGTATCAAACTCAAGGTATCGGTATCGATATCGAAAAATTTTGAACGATACCCAGCCCTAGCGACCGCAATGTGAACGGTCATGTCGGATTTCATGCGGCTTTTACGTCACCCTAGATCGACATTCGTCATAATTCCGTGCTGACGAGAGACACTTAAAAGATTTTACATACCCAAAGTTATCAAGATAGTAGCGAAAAGTAATCAGTGGAAGTACTGTGATGTGTCAGAAGTCATATGTATTACAGTGACAACTCCACAAGCAAAACATGAGGGCTCGTATCATAAAAGTTTAAAAATTCTGCTGTCTTTTGTCACATCCTTGTCTTTATTTTTTCATATTGCCTGTGCATAATTTAGCTGGCTTCTGCAGCAGATCACACCATAAATAAACGCATAATCGCTTACTTTATATCCTCTGTGTTTACTTCCGTATGACGGTGTGCTGCGCAAGTGTTGCCAAATCCACAGTTTCAATGCGGAATTGGGCTACTTTTTCCACTGTTGCCACGGGTTGTTTTTCAACTTTGTGGGTTAACGCGACCCCACTAACGCAATATTTACCCCCTGAACATGATTGGGCTAGTTTTGGACTAGTTTTGAGAAACAATTGGCAGATTTTGTTGTGAAAATCTGGAAACCCTGTTCGTATCGTTCTTTTGCGCATGCGGGTCAGTTCAGAACCATGATCTGTTCACACTGTAAATCTGATGTTGGCTACATTTAAAACAACAATGTGAACAGCTATACAAAAAAATCTGATCTGAGAAAAAATCGGAATTGAGCACTAAGGCTCGCAGTGTGAACGTAGCCAAAGTTGTGTTAAAAAACTGTTAGATGGAACAGAAGAGGCCTTGAGATATTTAAACTTTGAAATACTTTTACCTTGATGTTAATTTAAAAAGCACAGTGTTTGTGACGCAAGATGCTAAAAAAAGACCTACATACAATTCATCATAGAATTAAAAAATAGTACACACTGAAATCATGTCAGTCTCACTAATTGACCGCTCTGACTCAATCCCTAATCTGTTTTCTGGCAAAGTGTGATACCTGTATGTGATAATTGTGTGTGCAGGCATTAAGTAGGTGCAGCTTGAAACACTGTGTGGCACTGTGGCAGCTGCTCAGCTCTCTGAAATCAGAGACAATGCTACGTCTGAAGAGGGTGAGACACTCAGCACAGTATATATAGTATTCTGTCTTGTGCTTTTAGTGAGCTTGTATGTGGTAATGACTCTGTTCATCTGCTCTTCAGGACCCATTTGTGGGCATCAGCAAAGAGTACAAACTTCCTTTGCAGGAGGAACACAAGAGGCTGCTCACTAGTTTTTTCACTAAGTCCAGTGCTGATGCCTTCCTGTTGGAGATGCATGAGTTCCTGCTTTTGGTCCTGAAGAACCCAAAAGCCACGGACACCTTTAAGCCTGACTGGGGGTGAGACCTAATAGGAATATACAAGCGCTGCAACTTTTCTTCTAAATTTTGCTTTCTTCAAATGTGCGCAACCAGTTAGTTTTTTTTTGGGGGGGGGGAAGGTTCACTTTTGCTTCAGCTCATTTAACAGTTAAAGGGATACTCCACCCCAAAATTAAAATTTTGTCAATATTCCATACCCCCATGTCGTTCCAAACCCGTAAAAGCTTTGTTTGTCCTCGGAACACAATTTAAGATATTTTGGATGAAATCCGGGAGGCTTGTGACTGTCCCGTTGACTGCATAGTAAATTGCACTGTCACGGTCCATAAAAGGATAAAAAAACATCGTCAAAATAGTCTGCCATCTGCCATCAGTGGTTCAATCTGAATTTTATGAAGCGACGAGAATACTTCTTGTATGCAAAGAAAATAAAAATAATGACATTTATTCAACAATTCGTCTCCTCTCTGTCTCTGTGTCAGCGTAGCACCATTTTGAAAAGCATCCGATGGACGCAAAGTGATTAAGTCACTACACTCTGTCATCAGTAACGCATGGATACACTGTTTCCGTTCAAATCAGCGTAAATAAATGTACAATACGTAATGCATATATACGGTCCCCTCCATAAGTATTGGAACAGTAAAGACAAAATTGCTCTGTTGGCTGTGGAGTCAAGACATTTGCAAATATGATTAAAAGATGAATATGAGACAAAATTACAGAATGTCACATTTTACTATTAGCCGTTTCAACACATACATGTTTTACCACATAAAAAGAACAGCACTTTTAGAGTTCATCCCACTCATTGATGTGAGCATAAGTATTGGGACAGTTGAACATAAGGCAGATATAAAAGATTAAAAGCTATTATTTAGTTGCAGATCCCTTGCGCACAATCACAGCAGTGAGTCTGTGACCCATAGACATCACCAGACTCTTGGTCTCATCCTTTGAAATACTTTTCCCAGCCTTTAATGCAGCCAATTCCAATTGTTGCTTGTTTTGGGGAGTTTGTGCCTTTACTCTCCTCTTCAGCTGGTGAAATTCATGTTCAATTGGATTTAAATCTGGAGATTGACTTGGGCAATCTAAGACTTTCCATTTCTTTGCCCTTATAAATTCCTTGACTGAACTGGCAGGGTGTTTTGGGTCATTGTCCTGATGCAATATGAAGCACTTCCCAATGAATCTGGTGGCATTTTCTTGAATATTGGTAGGCAAGATGGTTTTGTACCCTTCCAAATTCATTCTGCTACTGTCATCATACATTAAGTCATCAGTAAAGTTGACAGGGCCTGTTCCAGAGGCAGCCATGCATAGGGCTGGGTGGTATATCGAGATTGCACGATATATCGATGTATTCTTTATAAGCGATACGATATGAGGCAATATCGTTTATATCGATATACTGTACAGTAGTTTGAAAACGAGCACATCTAAAAATATAGTGGAGGACACAGACTGAGCTACTGTGGAGAAAGTGCATAATACAATTTGTTCTAAACACGTGACAAACTTTATATGAAGGGCTTTAAAAAAAACTCGAATGATATAGAAGCCTATAGTTTAGTTTCAGTTTAAACGGCTCTGACAGAAAGGCTGCGTGTGCCACTGACAGAGACTCGTGCTGTTTAATGTGTTTGAGATGTGCTGTTTTCCTAAATGCATAACTTACATATCACAGGTATATTCTCCATCTGTAAATGTTAGAAAGCCATGGAAATATTTCCATTTTGCTATCAGAAGTGCATGAGCCTTCTGCTTTGAGATTCTCCGCTAAACTTCAGACTTCATTGAAGGAGCGCCGCCGCGTGCATGCGCGCCAAACAGACAGAGCGCAATGTAATAGGAGCGCAATAATTCTGACTAACATGTACATTTTGCTGAAATATTTGTAGTTGAACAATAAATGTGTCATATGTAGAATTTTAAACCTACAAGTAAGTGTATTTGTATGATAGCACTAACTGTAAAGTGACTGTAATGGGGTAATCAAAACAGCCTTTTTACTCAATTAGTCTGTGCTTTTTTTATTATTTTAATTTTTAGTTTAGTAAATTTAACTTCTGCTTTAAAAGCATTATTTTTGTTTTTAGATTGCAATGTTACAATGTTAGAATGTAATTTTAACCCTTTTTTAACATAATATATGGTTGAATTCACTTTATTTCTTTGTTTAATCCAAATACAAAAGTGTAGAAAATACCGAGATATAGGGCTGCACAATTAATCGAATTTCTAATCGCGATTACGATTATGGATGCCACGATTACGTAATCGTTCAAAGCCGCGATTACAAAAATAAATTAAAAATTAAAAATACCCACTTGCATTATTCTGTGTGCTTAAGAGATGTTTGCAGCGCGGGGTTTAACAAACTCAAACACACTGGATAAAAGACATTTTGTCTAACTGATAGTAGTTGTCACTCTGTTGTGCATGATAGATTTGTTCCGCACTTTTGACACGTTTGGTGTTTAACATAATAGCGGAACTCGTTTGAACTGCGCGCCACACGGACCTTTTATCCGCTCGCCTCAAAAGAAAACAGCGCAGCGCGAGTTTAGAGCGTATGCGTTTATTACAGTGACCAGTCGCGATCACGCACTAAACAACGCTGTGAAATCCAGTAAGAAGCACTCGCGTTCAGCGCAGAGTTCTCCAGTACAAATCACATCTCTTTAATTTAAACTAAAGCCAAATAAATCGGAGCTGTTATTCTCATCAACACTGATGCAGAAAGCAGCAGAAACAGTGCAACAACGATCCAGTTAGAAGACGTTTCAATCCACAAATCACCCACATTTACCATAGTTTTACTGTAGTAACACTAACAGTAACAATGGTACGATGACAGAAAAGTAAGATATTAATATTGAGTATTATTATATTATTAATATAGTAAATATGTTAAAGGAGTAATGGAATATAATTACATTATTTAGTTAATTATTCTATCAGTTGATGTGGATTTGTAATTGACTGAATGCCTTTAAGCTACTGTTTTTCAATGCAAACACCATAGAAACCATATAGTTAGGCTACTTTTTACCATGGTAATGAGGTGCTGTACTTTTGGTTATGTATAAAAGATGAGGCTGTTACAGTTTTCACAATGGTACTGTCAAATGTACATCTGCATCCCAACTCAAGCTCCTGCTACTCTGAACTCAAGCTCCTGTTCTAATGTGCATTTCTAAGAGACAAAACTTGTAATATTACATGTTCAGTGCTACCAAATCATGTGCTGGTGCCACTGCTCTCCAATGTTAGTCTGGAGCCCTGATCATATAAATTGTACAGTAAAATGTTCTGTTTAATTGTAAATAAAATATATAGCTTTAGTAAACCATTTTTTCTTTTTTTTCTTTTAGTTTTAGTATAACACATTATTACACCATGCATAATTTTACCTTTTTTGTTTAAAGAAGAAACCAAACCAATGTATAATTAACATTTGAGGCTCAATGCTATAGAAAAGCAATACAAGTTCAGGAAGAGTGTTTTCAGCCTTTTATATATATATATATTTTATATGAAAATATGGCATGCAGCTTCAAACAATGGCATAAATCTGTTCAAAATAATCGTTAGTAATAATCGCAATTACAATCTCAAGGGAATAATCGACAATTATGATTTTTGTCATAATCGTGCAGCCCTACCGAGATATATACCGTATATTGCAAATCAGCCAAAAAATACCGAGATATGAATTTTTGCTCATATCGCCCAGTCCTAGCCATGCATGCCCATGCCATGACACCACCTCCACCATGCTTTACAGATGAGGCTGTATGCTTGGGATCATTTGCAGTTCCCTTTTTTTCTCCACATTTTTGCTTTCCCATCACTTAGATAAAGGTTCATCTTTGTCTCATCGATCCATAAACACAGTTCCAAAACTCTTCTGGCTCACCTTTGTGCTTTTTTGCAAACTCTAATCTTGCCTTTCTATTTTTGGTGCTGGTCAGAGGTTTGCATCTTGCTGTGTAGCATCTGTAATTCTGTGTCAAAGTCTCCTGAGGACAGTAGATTGTCAGAGCATCACCCCAGCATTCTGGAAGTTGTTGGTGATTTTACAGACACGTCTTTTAGGGTTCATTTTCACAGCTTTTATGATTTGTCTGTCATCAACTACTGTTGTTTTCTCAGCTGATCAGGTCGTTGTTGGTTGCTGGTGGTTTCCAAACTCTTGATTTCTCCATGCCCTAGGTTTTTGCTATAGCTATAATTGACTTCCTCTTTTCTTTTAGCATCCAAATTGCTTGCTTTTCTCTCAAAGTCAGCTCCCTCGTCTTCATCCTGGTTTGTGTGTGTCATCATCGAATGCAAGATTCAGAATGCAGAAGTAATGGATATAACTGATACGACACATTCCCTTCTTTTAATATTTGAAGAATTAATGCAACACGACACAGCTTATCACTTAGAAAGTCCTGTGAGGCAACTGTTCCAATACTTATGCTCACATCAGATAGGGGGATGAAACTCTAGAAGTGCTGATCTTCTTAGCTGGTAAAACATCTGTGTTGAATCACCCAATAATAAAATGTGACATTCTGTAGTTTTGTCTCATATTCATCTTTTAATCATATTTGCAAATGCTCATATTTGCTCAACAGCCAACAGAGCAATTTTGTCTTTACTGTTCCAATACTTTTGGAGGGCACTGTATGTATATATATATATATATAA